>JANSTT010023324.1:0-40013 GCA_026745375.1 Platyura marginata | reverse complement strand
AAAACAAGTACATCATTTTATTTTCATATTTTTTGACATTACTCAAGTGTTTACAGCGGTACCAACGTAAAAAAAAAAAAATCGGTCGATCGTAACACCAAACTCAGTCTACGAATCCCACGAAAACGCACCTAATGTGCATATAGCAATAATAGGGCGAGTCTACAAATTTAACAAAAATGATTTTTTCGTGTTTTACTATTGGTATTAGATGTTAATACTATCCATGCAAGTATGGCAATTCTATGCACATATTTAATACGATTTTTTTCCCTTTTTTCGATCCAATTTTTTTTTAAATTTTATGTTGAATATTTTATTTATAAAACAACCTGAAAAATTTCTAAAATGTAAAAATCACTCTAATGCCGTGTGGCCATCCATATAATAAATACTACATATAACTACTACATAGACTACAGAACTAAGTACAATTCAATGTTTCGAATTTTTGTAGTTTATGTTAAAAACTTTTAATGCATGATGGTATTTGGTAAAAACATTTATGTTCACTATTATTTGTTAGTGGTTTATTGATTTTTAAAGTATCCGGATTGTTTTATTGTACTCGGTCGCTAAATGGGTGAAATCAAAATTATAGAAAATAAAAAATTAAGCAAAGTTCTAAACCTAAAGGTATCAACACACGGATTATAGTTGACATTTTTTTTTACATTAACTTTACAATTAATTTTGTAAAAAAAAAACCAAAAAATAACAAATGAAAAACAAACCATTTTTTTTCTTAAATTTACAATCTAAATATGCATTAACAAAATGATACCAAAATTTGAGAATATTTCTAATTTTTTTTTGGAAAAATTACAAAATTTTGACCAAAAAAATGTTTTTTTTTTTCAAAGCACACACGAATATTATTATCATATTTTAATGGAAAGCACCCTGGGTTATTTGTTGAACCCGTGCTTAACCTGGGAGCGGGCAATTTGGATTCCACCATAAAAATAACTATAGATTTCCTTTCATATAGATTAATATTCCAGCGACAATTAAGAACGATTTACGTTTCAGTGGAGCTTGCTATATGGGAGTGTGGGATAACATCTGAGTGACCAAAATGGAGGAACCCAGACAAGAAATTTTACAACTTTTCTAATAATAACCTTTCATATTGAATAAGAATATAATAAAATTCCAGAGGTAGAGATTGGAGCTTAAACAGTGAATATACCTGTCGTCTATATATAGTTAGAAGTTAGCAATACCTTAATACTAAATAAACAAAAAAATATAACCAACTTTTGATCGGGCTTACAAACTGTATATACATATGTATGTATATACTTACATACAAGGTAAAACTATTCCAACATTTTAATGTCTAATTAATGGTCAAAATTTGCCCATTAAAAATATTTCCTTTTCACATATATGTAGGATGTAGGTATATAGACTAAACAATAACTTAAAGGTCAACCCCAGAAATGTTGAACATTGTTCAACTTTGAATAAGCTCGCACTATTTCAAAGTAATAAAAGGTTTTGTTGACCATAAAATTAAAGCAATTCATCGCCCGGAGAAAACCACTTCAAAACCCATTGTGTATACATCTTTCCTAGCTATGTGAATGAATAATAAAATTTAAGAACTTCCCTATGTCGCATTCAACAAAGAAAATGTGTTCTTATATAGAGCAAAGATTGCTTTTATGTAGACACTCGACTTAGAACTTAGAGGGAGTTGTATACAACATTACATATACATCCCTTTCGTATATATGTACAGTACATAGTATGTTCCATAACTACTTGTATATATATGCGAGTACATACAATAAATGTGCATAGAAGGATGAGGAGGACACACACATCAAGTTTACCTTACCATCATGTTCATATAATGTCTATACCACCCGTACTAACAGTATAAGATGTAGAAAAGATCTCTTCATTTTATGGCTTAAAGAATGATTTTTCACTTTTCACATGAATTTCGTGTGTGTGTGCAATTTTTCCTCTTAACTTTTGCTGGTTTTTTTTTCCATTTTTTTTTTCTTTTTATACAAGAAAGGAACACAAACGAATTCGAATTTCAAGTTACCATATTATACGTTTATCTCTTATACAGTAGAGTACAGTGGGTACCTATATATGATCTCATTGGCGTACACAAGGGATGCTCACAGAACACTCTGTAATAGAAATAATCTATTAACATTTTCGGCAGGTTCTATAAATAAAAACAAAAACCATCTGTAAAAAAAAAGAAAATTCTCACAATAAGTTGAGTGTTTTCCTCTCGGTTCTCTTCTCTTTGCGTTCTCCTTTGTGACAGAACCATATTCAAAATAGAAACATTAGCAATGTGGTTAAAAATGGTTATTAACCCATACAAATATAAACTGATGGTTCTACTTTATAAAAGAACTGATGTTCAATGATTTTTTTTTACACGTGTTTTATATTATATTAACGCCGATGCAGCCAAGAATAATATTCAAAAATGGAAGTAAATTAATTTACTGATCTGAAATAATGTTTTTAAGGCAAATTATTTCATAGATATAATTACATAACTTCAGAACACCCTAAGAGAAAGGAGGCTGATGTGCACGTCAATGCTACGTATGTATGTATGTATATAGATATGTACAATTGTACATATATACCAAACTACGGGTAAATGTACAAAGTAAACGAGATTTTATGAGCGCACATTTACTTCGATAGTAAATTTCGATGTAACAAATTTTCTGAAACTTTAATATGAAGACATTACGGAACTTATCGTTTCAGTTCTTGTTCCCGCCCAGAAACAATATTATTTTAACATTAAGCGAGTACCATAAATTACATCACCGAATACATTTATGTCTTCAGAAGTGGATAAAGTTTTGAATAAATGGCGTATATCAAATGTACATTATCATATTCTCGCTACATATGTTAAATGTGGTTGCAAATATCTGGGAATACAATTTTATTGAACTACATTTGCATTAAAACTTAAAATGTATGGATTCCCATAAAAAAAAAACACTCACACACACATACATAAACGAAATGCTTTAACTATGGGCGGAATAAATCAGAGAAAAGCAATTCAATAGCCCAATACCATAAATATTGGTTTCGATAGGTTTGCCACATCAGACGATTTCAAATAAAGTTTAAAATGAAGCGTCTTGTTAACATAAGAAATAGTAGGGGCTTTTTGGGTATATTTGGTGGTTTTATCGGTAGAGTGAAGTTGGTCGTTTAATTAAATCAAATATAAGAAGAAGCTCTAAAACATAACTAAACTGATTGATGTACTGATGACTGTACCGATAATAACCATTTGAAAGCAACAAACGCAATAATATTATTTTGGAGGAATCTAAGAGATCATCTTTTAATACAAGTGACCTTCCTAAAGTCCCATTATTAATTGATAATTGAATTTATTTATTTTGCCTTCTCCAAATCATTAGAGCCTATAAAGTTGTTTCGTTTTTACGGTTAGTTTGGAGGGTTAGTTCATCTGAAAAAATATAAGCTCGCAATTAAACTGCGATTCCACAATGCAGTGTTTTCAGTGATATTTTTTTTAATTATAGCGGAAATTATGTGAGCATTTTTAATTGCAGCTTTAAAAAAATCAAATAAATACCCGGAAAATTTTTTAAGCAATAATTTTCATTGCAATTTGAAATAGCAGAAAAAATCCTTAAAAAATGCATATCTATCCTAAACTACGGAACCATTATTCGGACAACTTTCTTTTCCCAGTTAGGTGCTTCGAATATGTATCGGAGGAAAATATTTAATTGATCATCGATCGTTCGGGTAAGATTATCATCGAAAATACCGTTAAATATGAAAATGTTGTTACTCCATCAATCTGCATGATTATTAACAATAAATAGTTCAGAGGCTTCTTGGCTAATCTCTGAATTATGAATAAAATTCCGTTTTTAGATATTTCATTTTTGATAATTATTTCATTTTTAATAATTATTTCCTTTTCTATCGGATCATTTGATATTGAACGCGGTGAGATCACCTGATCGAATGCCACATCTTTAAATGTAAAAACCGTTAATGAAAACATCTTCAAGATATCGAAACACTTCAAAAATTTCAGGTTTTTGATCATTTAATGCAAACAATACCCCACGAAATGTTTCTAATTCTTTCAGCATAAATTGGGATTGATTATATTGTATAGATTGACAATTACTTCTAAATCTTCCAATACAAAAATACATCTTCCAATACAAAAGCGTATCGTTGATTTGCCATATCGCAAACATTTGAATAAGAAACTTTGGATAAGAAAAGTATTCGTTTAATAGTGTTAAACAATTTTCCATTTGAAATGAACTGAATGCTGGTAAGAGTTTTGTGTACACGAAAATTTCATGTTCAAATAGTAATTCAGATTCAAATTTTTCTCTCATTTCTGCACTGTTTGGCGGCATTTTCAATATAATCAACAGAGTATCCGGGTTAGAATCTCTTATTCCGGTAATTTTTTTGTGCTCCATAGCAATGCTTTATTTGATTGATATGTGAAATTTACTAAATCGTTCTTGTATAAAAATCTTGATAAGATAATTAATATTTGGTGCTGGTATTACAGTTTGAAAAAAACCACAATACCAAAACTTAAATTTAATTATATGTACATTGCATATCTTTTTATTTTTATTTTTTGTACAGTTTTTTATCTGCTTTTATTATTTTTTTATTAGACATAATTAGCGTTTGATATTTGACATATGTACATAAAAATGCTTAAATTATCTTCCAATAAATGAGCTGTAAGTAATAAGATGTTCAGCAATTAATTTTCATTAGTCTCTTTTGAATATGAAAGACGAAACTGGCGCTAAGGAGACTTCAAAATCAATTGATTTAGCAACAAAGCGTAAGTAAATAATAACTGTGATCACTGCAATGTATACATTTTTGATACTAATTTTGATTTCTAATTTTTTTTTTTTTTTTTAATTAAATTTATTTATATTAACCAACCCTCTAACTCCTCAGATCACCTCTAATTCACACAGAGGTATTTAAAATTTGTGGCAATCGATCAGTCCAGTCTATAGTCGAAAGATAGCTCCGTATTGTGATGTGATCGGTGCTACAAAACGTTTGCTTTTTCCAGCTATATGACAGTTAAAAGTGAAAATTGATCGAAAAAAGTAGCTTCTAATTATTAAAATTTAGGGAGAGGGTTAATTATGATTTTTTTTTTTTTACACTAACCATTTTCGTTCCTCTAACCACAAACTTCTAAATTTACTAAATCTATTTTCCAGATAATGGATTTGGCATAAGACATTTACAAGCAATATTATGGTTTACTGGCATTACAATTTGTTATGCGCTCAGAGCAAACTTATCGGTGGCGATTGTGGTTATGGTTGATAATTCAAATAATTTAAACTTTGAGGTGAATAAAAATTAAATAGAAAATAAGCCTCAAATAATCTAAATAAATAACAATAACAAATTGACAAATATACAAATCTACACTTTCTTTAATGATCAACACCGAACTATATTATTCAATCTCACAGTGTTGCCACAACTGAATAAGAAAACCAGCAAAAAAGAATAGTCAGTTGAAATACCCAGAATTGAATACTTAGAACAAAAAATATATGAAAATATCTATAGGATTTTGCACCTAAATCCTAATTCTTGTTCGAATAACAAGACAATAGAAAATAATTTGTCAAAATTTTAACGATAGACGTTTTGCCGGAAATTTGAACACGGAAATTAGATTATTAGAGCCTCTGAATATCCATTTTATACATTTTTTTTTATATAATTTTTAAACATGAAATTTAATATTTATTTAAAGATATTTGACTCCATCGAAACAATAGCCATTAAACCTAGTTTGCCATGTTTATAAGTTCATCGTGTGTTTAAGACCAATAATTAATTATCATAAATTTTGAAGACCATTTCTTATTTTTGATGGATATTTTTGTTGTTGTTATAATTTGTCCTGAGAACCAAAAATTATCTCATTGTAATCAGTTATACTCAGAGAATAGGATTTATTATTTATTTAAATATTTTTTTGTAATACACAAGAAAATCAGTCAACATATGTATTTGTTTGTATTTTGTAGAAATTCGATTGGGATTCCAAAACACGTGGATTTATTTTGAGCAGTCTATTTTGGGGATATTTTGTATCACCGATACTAGTCATTCTAACAATCCACAAATTAAACGCAAAATTGACGATTCTTATTGTAATCTGCACTATTTCGATACTCACAATACTAACACCAGCAGCCGCATCCTTAAGTTGGCTATGGCTATGTGCATCTCGATTTTGTCAAGGTTTTTTACAAGGATCTGTATTACCGCTATTTTATAAACTAACAGCCAAATGGATACATCCGTCAGAGAGAGGCGTTGTAGGGATATCTAGTTATGGTGGAATTGAAATCGGTCCCGCTATTGTAATGGCTGTAAGTGGTCCTATCGCTACATCGTTTATGGGATGGCCAGGAATTTTTTACATTTGTGGAAGCTGTGGTATAGTTTGGTGTATTGTGTGGTTTATCTTTGGAAGTAATTCAGCAGAAGAATATAAGACAATATCACATAAGGAACTTCTTTTTATACAATCTATTCCTGGAGTTAATAGAACAACACATTCTGTTCCATGGGGAGATATTTTAAAATCTAAGCCATTTTGGTCAATATTAATTAGTCAATGCGCAGAGTCTTATGGATTTTATACGCTACTAACGTGCATTCCATCATTTGTAGACGGAGTTCTCAATTTTAACATTAAATCTGTGAGTATGTAGCATTATAGTCAATATAATTATAAATTGATAAATAGTTCCTCAACTTGTTTAGAATGGACTTTTCTCATCACTTCCGTACTTCGTTATGTTTAGTTTTTTGATTGCATGTAACTTCGCTTCAGATTATATTACGAAAAAGAATTACTTATCAATTGGAATTTCAAGAAAAGTTTTTAACACTATCGGACAATGGTTACCAGCCGGATTTTTAATAGGTTTGGGATATACAACTGATAATGTGCCTTTGGCTATAACATTCCTAACACTTGCCGTTGGATTAAATGCTGCTGTGCATGCCGGTTATTTTGTAAATTACATGGATTTATCTCCAAATTTTACTGGCAGTCTTGTAGCTGTTGGGACGGCATTTTCAAATGGTATGCCAATCATAGCGCCAATAGTTACTGGTTATATTGTAACTGATATGGTATTTACTCAAATTTATGTTTTTTTTTTGTAATAATTTTAGAATATTCTATTTTCAGAGTGATCCTTCTTTATGGAGAATTGTATTTTTCATTACTGCCGGCCTTTACTTTTTCTGCAATCTAATTTTTATTATTTTTTGTAAAGGCTCAATTCAAAAATGGAATCATTTCGCACACACAGATATAGATGGCAAATAAGCAAAAAAATTTTATACCCAATTATCTAATATAAGTTCAAAATTATTAGAATAAGAAAATGGTAAGAATTGACAGATTAGTCAGTTTCAAATAAACCATCACTAATCTGTCGAATAAAATAAATTAGTCTTGTATACCAACTTTAAAAGGCATTCTCTTAAAAATGACTGTTACTTTATGTATACTACAGTGGCGGCTCGTGAGAATTATTTATACTACCATCATCCAACTGTTTTTGATTAACCCTTTCATGTCCAAAATGTATGTACCTTAAAGCGTTGACTTTTTCCAAAAATTTTATTTGACAAAAAATTGTGGAAATTTAAAATAATATAAAAACACAAAGTTTCAAAATCCTAATATTAGGAAAGTTCAAAATTACGACACTTTTAAAAAAACCACCGAAAAAATATTTTTTGAAAAATCAAAATTAAATAAAAAATTATTTATTTGTAAAATCACTGTTTTTTATTACAAGAGTCACAACTCACGAGAGCGGAGATAAACTACAACAATTGTTATTTCGTATAGTGTATTGAGTTAGTGGATGACTAAACATTGCAAAAAAATGAAATTTTTAAAACAAACTTTTTATGATCAATTTTTTTGCAATAAAAAAAAATCGGTAAAAATGAGTTAGCCGGTATTGTATATAAACCATCGATATATACATACACATATCATTATACTGGTACAAATGTACATATTAATCACTAAGAAATTTCTTTTTGCTTCTAGTAGCACAATTGAACTGATAAAACGGCGTAAAAATTAAACAAAAATACACAACGCATAGATAGATAAATAATACTAAGAAGTGAATTGTAAGTAAGAAGATATTTAGAAATTAATTTTCTTTAGTCTCTGTTGAATATGACAAACGAAGTCAACCTGAATTGTATACAGAAAGACGTCGACGAGACTTCAAATTCACTTGATTTAACAATAAAGCGTAAGTAATAAAATATTAGTAGGCCGTTGTAATTGCAACATTTTTAATTCTAACGTAAAGATGACAAATTTTTTTAAATCTTCTCTAACCAATCACGAAGTTCTAAATTTAACAATTTAGTATTTTTAAGCCAACAGATTTGGCATAAGACATTTACAAGCAATATTATGGTTTACTGGCATTACAATTTGTTATGGACTCAGAGCAAACTTATCGGTGGCCATTGTGGTTATGGTTGATAATTCAGATAATTTAAACTTTGAGGTGAGCAAAAACTAAACCGAAACTGAAACATTTTTTCGAGAAACACAAGATAGGTCAGTCAAAATGTTTGTTTGTACATTTGTAGCAATATGATTGGGATTCAAGAATACGAGGATTTACTTTGAGCAGTCTATTTTGGGGATGTTTTTTATCACCGATACTAGTCTCGCTGATAATTCACAAATTAAACGCAAAATTGACGATTCTTATTGTAATCTGCACTATTTCGATACTCACAATACTAACACCAGCAGCCGCATCCTTAAGTTGGCTATGGCTATGTGCATCTCGATTTTGTCAAGGTTTTTTACAAGGATCTGTATTACCGCTATTTTATAAACTAACAGCCAAATGGATACATCCGTCAGAGAGAGGCGTTGTAGGGATATCTAGTTATGGTGGAATTGAAATCGGTCCCGCTATTGTAATGGCTGTAAGTGGTCCTATCGCTACATCGTTTATGGGATGGCCAGGAATTTTTTACATTTGTGGAAGCTGTGGTATAGTTTGGTGTATTGTGTGGTTTATCTTTGGAAGTAATTCAGCAGAAGAATATAAGACAATATCACATAAGGAACTTCTTTTTATACAATCTATTCCTGGAGTTAATAGAACAACACATTCTGTTCCATGGGGAGACATTTTTAAATCTAAACCATTTTGGTCATTATTATTTGCTAAATGCTCAGAGTCTTATGGATTTTATACGCTACTAACGTGTATTCCATCATTTTTAAACGGAGTTCTCAATTTTGACATTAAATCTGTGAGTATATAGCATAACAGTCAATATTGTCAATATAATTATAAATTGATAAATAGTTCCTCAACATATGTATTTAGAATGGACTTTTCTCATCACTTCCGTACTTCGTTATGTTTATTGTTTTGGTTGTATGTAACTACGCTTCAGATTATATTACGAAAAAGAATTACTTATCAATTGGAATGTCAAGAAAAGTTTTTAACACTATCGGACAATGGTTACCAGCGGCATGTTTAATAGGTTTGGGATATACAACTGATAATGTATCCTTGGTTATAACATTGCTAACAATCTCTGTTGGATTAAATGGTGCTGCGTATGTCGGTTATTTTGTAAATTTCATCGATTTATCTCCAAATTTTGGTGGCAATCTTATTGCTTTTATATCGACATTTTCAAATGGGATGTCAATCATAGCGCCAATAATTTCTGGTTATATTGTAACTGATATGGTATTTCCGGACATTTTTTTGGTTTTTTTTTTAATAATCTATAATGTTCTATTTTCAGAGTGATCCTGCTCTGTGGAGAATTGTATTTTTCATTACGGCCGGCGTTTATTTTTTTTGCAATCTAATTTTTATTATTTTTGGTAAAGGCTCAATTCAAAAATGGAATTATTTAGCAAACACAGATATGGATGGCAAATAAGCAAAAATGTCCATATATGTGCAATTGTGCTATGAACATTAAATATTATTAAGTAGGTAAATTAGCTAATTTAATAAAAATATTGCTCCTATACCTAAATGTGTTTATCTTCTGCTTGTGCAGTGCACCTATCACAAAATTCACTTTATCCGATTTAATTTAGTATTTAAACTAATGGGCAACTTAAAATAGACTGTCAGTGTGAGATGATTAGTAGAATTATCCAAAATGGCCAGCGTTTACAGTGCTGCCAGAGTTAAGATTTGCATATGGTAAATACATTTTATTGCAAAATAAGAATTTAGAAATTATGTTGGTAATGTGACCTTTAAGCTCATCAATATAATTGGTTGCTCAAGAATGTTCCACCTCTATAGAGGAACTAGCGTCGGTCATTTTATTAGATGGGCATTCGGAAATATGGACGCATACGATACGGAGTTTATTTATTACAAACTCGGCAGATTACAAACGTACCTTCTATCTAGTTGGCAAGCAAATAACGGTAATGAAGTCCAACTATTATTATCTCTGGCTATCTCTATGCAAGAGTTAATGGCAGACCGAAACGGTACGAAAATATTTTTCAACTCTGTCATTGATTGGGCCCAAGGGTCCATGAGTACCATAATAAAACACATTACTCTTATATTACATTTTTGAATTTGACCATCATTGAAAAATTATTTATATTACTACACAGGGTGGTCCAACTTAGACTGACTGATATGTAAAATAATTTTTAAAAACAGTCAGTCCAAGTTGGCTCACCCTTTATCATATACACATAATACATAATACGTGATGTAACAGAAAAATAGGAAAATTAAAGAAAAAGAGTGCAAAAAAAATAATTCAGTTTTTTGCTAAGCTTTAATATGGAAAAGTAAGCGTTCAACTGTTAAGTTTTAATTTAAATTTGTTACACCTAATGTACAGTACATTATTTAGGGTATTTCAAATTACCTATGTAGGTACATATATTTAATTTATATTACAAAACCTAAATATTGATATAGGTAAGGTAAATGTTTATTTGGAAAACACTTAAAAAGGAATGCTGCATATTCCGCTTTAATTTTTGTTGTTGTATTTATTGACTTCAATACAACACAAAAAAAAATATTTTTTTTTTATAAATCCAAAAAAGCTTCAATTTGAATTTGGTTGGCAATATATACGAACGCTTTCGGGTATCATAACAATACTCTGAGGATTACATTTATTATATGGGAAACGTGGAATTAATTCAATAAACTTTTGTTGTAATATGTTTATAATTGAATTGTATACATAAGTAATGGGAAATTTTTGTATATTTTGCTGAATAATATTTGAAGAACAATGGGCTCATACAATTATTTAATTACATATTTAAATATTTTGGGTAGAATATTGTATACGTACATTAAACATTACATTTTATGATTATTAATGAATGACGATGGAATTCCTAACATTTTCCGTATACACATTTTTGTATATATCCCAAATCCAGGGGCTTGATTATGTGTACACTGTACAGTTACCCATCAAATATACGAAACCGACTGATTCGGCGCCAACAAAATTGCTTCTTATAATGTAAATTGCCTTTTCCAAATGATATTGGGTTGGGAGAAATAAATTGCGAACGCCAAATTAGCTGCTAATCCAAACATTATATAGATATGGGGGTTGACAAATACGACCTAATGACTTCATATCGTCGGGTTATTATTATATAGACCTATACGTCATTTAGCAAAATATTCAAGGCAAATCAAAAAGATTTTCGAAATTTTAAATTTGCCTGTTTTTGTCATACCAAATTTTAATTTTTTTTGAAATACTTATATGACAATATTTAAGTCATTTCAAAATTATTCTTTTTTTAAAAAAAATGTTGAATTAATTTTAAAAATTAGTTTCTTATCTTTATAGTTGACCTTTAGTTTAAAAAAATGGCCGTGACTTATGGGCCAAAATTTACTCCTAGTTATGCATAGATCTACTAATAATTAAAAATTTTGAAAATTAAGCAAAGAAAATTTAGTGTTTATTTATTTAGTAATTTTTTAAAAACGATATTCCTTATTTTATTTGTTATTAAGAATAGCATTTGTAACGCTTAACGCATACTCTAGCACGGTTCCTTTTCGGTCATATAAATATATATTATGTATGTAATAGCAGTTCTTCTATTGACTATTTGGAATTCGGAAAAGCTAGAAAAATTACTTAAACAACCAGCAAAAGAAACTATTTCATTTAGAAAAGCTATCAATCACTGGGGGTTGATGTTTATTTAGTTCAGTAGTTCATTAAATTGTTGTTTACACCAATGTGAACTTTATTCATGTCCTTCATCTCGAAGGGTGGTAACTATTATATTATACGTACACAATTATATAGAGTCAGAGCACCAAAATGCCCCCTAAAAATTTATATATATATATATTCGTACATATAGAAATAGTAGAATCATTTTGCAACAGTAGAGATTGGGTATAAGAGGAGCTCATAATAAATTTCATTTCTAGATGTGATTAATGTGAATAGAATGCAAAATCTAATGTATGAATTGTAGAAGTTTATGAGGAAAATTTGGAAGATTTATGGTTAAATGGTTTTTCCATTTAAAGTGGAAAATGTTTTATGCATGTCTATAATATTAGTATTAGATATAAGTTAACATTATATGTATGTGTAGATGTATATAACATGTGCTGTTCGCCTATGTATATATACGAGCATCTAAAGAGTTAAAGACAAATTCTAATAAATTTCATTTCAAAAAATTTAATTCACGAAATCAGCAAAGCTAATGGCTTATCAAATAATTGAGTCAAATTTTGTAAACTTTGCGCAAACAGTCATCATCAAATAATGTTAAAGCTCTGGTATCATTTGCAATTAATTGACTTTTTGACTCGTTCGGATGCTTTTAGAGAGAGCATAAAGGAACAGATTAATTCCAATTGAATAATTTAATGACTTTTAAAAATAATGCGTGTGTTCCGACATTTTTGAAGTATTTCATTTAATTTAACTTTTTACATATAAAAACTAATTAAAAGTTCGGTTTTTATTATATTTTTAAAATTAAGAAAAAAAAAACAATTTAACGATTTTTTTTGTCCACCTCAAGAATGCTTACAAGTTCGATTTTAATGATGTTTTTAAAATTAAGAAAAAAAAACAGTTTAAAGCTTCTTTAGTCCACCTCAAGAATGCTGCGATGATTCACTCAATTTAAAAAAAAATTCTTGTGTGCCGACACTTTTGAAGTATTTCATTTAATTTAACTTTTTACATATAAAAACTAATTAAAAGTTCGGTTTTAAAAATATTTTTAAAATTAAGCAGAAAAAAAAACATTTTAAACCTTTTTTGTCCACCTCTCAAAGAATGCTGAAATATGCGGAGTTTGTATGGAAATGCCATAATTTCTAGCCTTGCTCTTTCTTAGCCTTGCTTTATAGAAATAAAATGAAAACAACATTTATGGTAAACCCTTTTATCTATTTAATTTCCTCTGAAATTCCATTTAGAGAATGTCGTACAACAGACAATATTCGAATTTACATAATTCGACATTAGATTAATATGCTGGTTTTCCATTTGTAACAATAATTTTTTGCGTATTTTTATTAATATTAAAATAAATAATATCACAATGTTATTGTATTCTTTCAATTAGTTAGTCAGCAACCATTATCCGTAATAAATTTCATGAATGGTCGTCGTTACCAATACCATTTTTTTATTAATACCTAGTTTCTATTTAAAATCGAACAATTTTAATATAAATTAATTTTTAATAATATTTTGATGGTTAAATTAAACGCAATAATTTCATTTTAATTTAGACTAATCGAAATTGAATGAATATCCAAATTTTATAACTAAAGCGCAAATATTTAGTATTTATTATAACCAATTTACCAGTTACCACCACTTTTCCAAACAAGTTCAGCCGATACTAATCGGTAGATTGCACACTCACATTACTCTGTCATTACTCAGACGTGAAATTACATATTTGACACTCACTGGCCTCATTGAAAATTTTGTTTCAATATTTATTACATTTTGATTTAAATTTACACACAAAAGCCATCAATAACTCCAAAACATTAAAAAGGCTGTAAATCGAATGGCCATTTATTTCGAACAATTCAACTGATTAATATATGAATTCAATGGACACAATCAATGTTCGCATATTAATTTAATTGTTATCTGTATCCATATGTACAGTATATATATATATGTATATATGTACATGCAATTGAAGTAATTGCTTTATAATAATAATTATGAAATTAAAATTGTTTTTGTTGAGATAACTTTGTGAAATATTGTGTTTCATTAATTTAAATATAATTTGTATATTGGTAGATATTATATAAAATTAATTAACATTTTAATTCGATTTCTGTCCGTTTTAAGAAACCTTAAATCTCATTCGAAGTAGCTTAAGAATAGAAATAGAACCTATTATATTTATGACAGTGCTGCCAGATATAGTTTTTTTTTTAAAATTATCAATTCAAAATATCGTCTGTCCAAATCTAAACAAAAAATTAGAAAATCGTGCTTTTCGTCGCTAATTAGTTTAAATTTGAATTTTCAATCATAAATTTATAGATTACATATAAATATAATTAAATCATATGACATATATGTATGAATGTAACTTTATTTATAAATCTTACATTTATAAAGTTATCATCTCTGAATAAAATAAATGAACTACACATACAAATACTATCAATATATAGTATACTTAGTAATAAATCATCAGTTAGGTCCTAAAAATCCATAAAAACAGATAATACAGACATATTCCCTTCTGGCAACATTATATATTTTCTTCAATAGCTGACTTCAATATATTTAAATTTGTTACCAAAAAGTCAATATGGCGCGGCGCTTAGGGTGTTCAATGTATCGATCTTGTTTGCTTGAAGTACTATTCACAAAAACTGCTTAAAGAATGTTTGATTGCTAATGCTCACGTAAGCTTTAACCAAAACATCAAAAAGGTTAAGCCCTAATAATTCTTTGGGGGCAAAAACGAAAGGAAAAAAAAACGTGAATAAACGCTCCTTAGCTGTAGGTTTAGATGGAATATGGATTGTATGGAGAAAAAAAAAACTCAAAGATGGAAATACAGAGTATATAGCAATATAAAGAAATTTGTCTGGTTTCATCTGAAATACATAAAAATGTGTGTGGTTGGTGTCTTGATTTTGGGTAAAGAGAAATATTTTAGAGAATATATTTTCGTTAGATTTTTGCTATATCATCCACAATCTGATAGTATGAAAATAGAGAATTATCATATTTTAATTTATGGTTAAAATAATTTATTGTTTATAAACATATTAAAAATAAATCATATTTAGGTTAGGGTGGTGCTGTTAATATGCACTCAGCATAGACCATTTTGAGTTCATAGCTATCCCACGTTTATATGTCGTATGTCAAACCTCTATTGATTAGAGTTAGAGAGTCACAATTGTCAATGTCAAACGTTCCCGTCTCCGTTGCGAAGAATGCTTCCTAGGCTACGCTTCGAAACATCTTCTAGATGTTTTATGTTGAAGTCACTTAGATTCTTGTGCCTTCTACCAACTAGGTGCTTTAACGATTCTTTAGTAAATCGTTTCTGTACTATTTATTGTTCATCGTTGATTAATCTAATCTTGTATCCATGCTTTTTTGTCAGACTGTATCCAGTGTATATGTTAACTATTGTTCAGTATTGGATCCTGGTTAGTTTTAGTATTGATTTAGTCATTCTTCAATCATATGATTTCCACATGATTTTTCTGACAAATAAATAAATCATACTTAATCAATAAATTTAACTTATTTTACTTTTTCAGATATAACACTTAGAAGATTTTGGTTATAGAACATACCCTATATGTCTACCTATATAGTATTCTATATAGCTCTCGAATGCAACGTATTTATTATCACGTAAAAAATCAAATACGAGAAACACCATATTTATGAAGTTTAATTTAGCTTTTTCGCTCAAATTTGAAATGTCAATGAAATGAAATGTGAAATTTTTTCATAAATAGTGGAATAAAAGTTTAGGACATTTAAATGATTTCAACTTCAGAAATCTGATTGTAGAACAACAAATTTATATTAAATAAAAACAGTAAATAATATTGAAAAATTTCGACAGTTAAAACACAGGGTAACCCAAATAAAAAATAAAGTATGCAAACAAAAAAAAATTGTATCAAAAGTAGGCGTCAACCTATATAAATAAAATTTCTTTCTGGAACCATTTTCTCATTTTTTTTTCTTGGTCGTGCTGTTGTTGATGAAAAAAACTACGTAAATTTTACAAGTAAAAAGCGATAATAAAAATTTAAAAAAAATTAAATTATATATAAAGGAATAAGAAAACTGCATGGTTTCTCGTATTTGGTTTACGTGATACCAAATATGTTGCTGTCGAGAGCAGACGATAGCGACATATTTTTTTTTTGTATATTAAATACTATTGAATGTGTATTCTATGGAAGTTTCGCCACTGTTTAAATTCGTTTTATTCTTTCATATAGAGGATGTTCGAAAATTCAGAAACTGAGATTCATTTTTACCATATACATAGTTATAGTAAGAACAAGAGGTCACCTTTATTTATGAAAAAATTATACGAATATGTACCATGACCAAACAATAAAAATATTTCTTCACACTCGATGTTTACATTATACTCCCATAGGTATGTAAATCAAATCAATATACTTGTTTACAGATAATTACATTATCAGTTAAGAGGTTCTATATATCCTTAATAAATTAGTTACATATGGCAGTAAGTAGTTTCAATGATACTAACTGAATATTAATAGGTCACTGGAGAATTTGTTATTTCAATTCCATTTATGTTAAGACATGTTTGCCTATACCCAGTTGTTTAGTTTAATTATTAGGTATATAATACTCAAGACAATGGGGCACGTGTGATTATATCATCATTTTTTATTAATATAAGTCATACATTCATATATTGTAACATATTGTAAGTAAAACGTGTAAGATTTTTATCGTAAGCTATTATTTAACAATTTCCAAAATACCTACATTTATTTTAGTTTCTATTTTGTTGGAAAACTCAAATGGAACATATGCTGGTAGAATGATTTATTTATTTTATACGAAAACGGAGATAATTCTTATAAATTCAATGTTACTAATACAAACTTCCTAACTATTTGCAAACATACAAAAATAAAGTAAAAAAAAAAAAGACGAAAACAAGATTATTACCTCAAATCTGACAGCCGCAGTAATATAATTAACTGCCAATTTAATATATTACCGCCTCTCAAAGAAAGATTTATCTTTTTTTTTTTGAAACGAATTTATTAAAACCCTACATTTAGAGAGATATGATAGCTAACTATGTAACACTTGGGACTTGGGAAAGATGCTTAAACATGATGCAAGAACACGGAGAGAGAGAGAGAGAGAGAGAGCGAGAGAGAAAAAAACGGAAACTTTTCCAACAATATTAACTCTAATCATCTCATCCACATAAAAGCAATTTCTTCAAAAACGAGAACTAATTAATTTAACACGTTTGTACGAAGCGCAAAACTTTCGGCAACAACATATAATGGGAAGCAACTGTTGGGCATATTATGCTACTGTGTTTAAGAGGTGGGGGGAAGGGGGTGTGGAGGTGTAGGTGTTAAAGTGTGTACGCGTTTATAAAATATGACATGTTCTTACCATTTACCAATTTATATATTTCTGTACCATATGGAAACATAATGAATAATTTAATAAAATTAATGGAAAGTTGTGGTTTGTGTACAGTCAACAGTAAAATGGCAAATAAATTGCTGGTTGTCTTAACAATACCTGCGAATATTTTGTATTACACAACGTATATTATAATGTCGGTGTAGGTATGGTATAATATGTTGTTTCATTTTAGTTTAGGTATAGTTTCTTTCAAATACTTACATTTTATGTCCTGGCGGACCAATTATTACAACTCAACCATCACGTCCACGTAATTAATCTCGAGATAAAGTCTTTTTGGTTACAATGGTTCTGAGATGAATTAATTGCGATGAAATATCGTGATAAATTAATTACAAAAAAAAAAATTGTCAAGTAGTGTTACTATACGGTAAACTTCTATGCTTCTATCCTTTGTTTTTGGTATAAAAAAGATAATAAACTATACGAATAGCATTAAACACGTACAAAACTGGCCTGTTGGAAGTCAAGTACAAGTTGTGCTCTTCCACTTATCCTTATTCTACATAAATTTTTTTTTTTTAATTTGAAAATCTAAATTTCTAATCTAAATTGTTATGATAAATTTTTGAATTTTATTTCATTAATAAAAATGGCCATCAAAACGTCTTTCACTCATAAAATTCGATCTTTCAGTATGCACTTAATCTGCCAAATTAATAAAGCCATAGTTAAATGAACGCCGGCATTGTTCAAAGTAAGGCTTCTGAATCTAAATAAAATATGTTTCATAATTTATAAATAATCAAAGTGATTTTTAAGTCATGATGAAAACTACAATAAATGAGATTAAGTTTGACTTAAATTCTTAAATGGACTTCTAATCTAATTCACATACAAACTTAATTATCACTTGTACAACGTGTAAATAATTTGTTCAACACTCGTTTTATGTTTAGGCCTTAAATTGAAGATTACCAATATACACAGATACATATATGTATATATAGAGTATTAATATATATTGTACATTAGGGTGGTTCAAAATGACTATTTTATTATAAAGAATCTGGAATTTGTTTCTAAATTCGAATAAGTAAATATGTACTTTTTGGTTTTCCAAAATTTTGATTGGAAATGATGCCTATGGAGACCTGAAGTTTCCCATGTGAATTACATGAGGAAAAATCATTTTTTGGGATTTTTTTCAGGGTTATGGAAATTCTTACATTAAACTTATAGGACATGTAGAAGACTATCCAACGAAGAATGTATTATTATAATCATAATAATTTTTTTCCTCGAAAATTCGTATAAAATCGTATAAAAAAATGTTTCGTGTAGAAAAAACAAGAATAAAGTGCTCAAAAGGATCAATTCCCCAAAGAATTTATATTTTTTAATTTAAGGAAAGTTTTCGGGGCACCGTGGGTGTGTGTTAAACAAATATGTATGATACATCAAATTTTTCGATAGTCCTCTACAAATCTTATAAGTTTTATGTAAGAATTTCCATAACCCTGAATAAAAATCCTAACAATTGATTTTCCCCCATGCAATTTACATGGGAAACTTCAGGTCTCCATAGGCACCATTTCCAATCAAAATTTTGAAAAACCAAAAAATACGTACTTGCTTTTTTCTTACTTTTAAAAACAAATTGAGGGGGGATCGAGACCCTATAGCATGAAAAAAAAAATTGCCATGTATTTTTGAACCACACTATTATACATATATATCGAAGACACGTTCACAAGAATTAAAGGCAACCGGCTTCCTCAATTCCTTTGGGAACAATCCAATAATATATAACAAGACAATAAGTTTTTTCTCCTTTTATTTTATGTTTTTCCTCAAAAGACAACATTCTTATAATCGAATTACACCCCAAAGCAGTATTTCTTGTGTTGCCTTCTTCTACATACATATATATAAAAATACATATGTATATACATGCATATATACATATATATACATACCTTATATTCATACTTTGACTGTGGTTTTCCTATTTACGTTATAGTACACGAAAATTGTGAATTTAAGAAACACTTTCTTTTGTTTTAATACACTTTCCCTTCACTGAGAGTGGGAAGGGGGTGGGGGGCGAATGACTGTTTTTGGCATTGAACAGAAATCTTATCTGGCAATAATTCTGGCCAAACCAGCCAACAAACAGCCATATAATGTTATGAGAATTGCTGAAAATGGTTTCAATGGAATAATATGATAATTTTAGGGGTTGGTGAATATTACCAATCAAAATCACAAAAAGACCAATTTAAAAGAAAATGGCAAATAAACGTAATATACCTACTTAGGTTATTATACCGGAAATATAAGAAAGAAATAATTATTCTTAAAATTTGTAAGCTTTTAATTTGATCATTATTTATAGTTAATCATCATTGATTAGTATAGAATAATGTGGCAGGAAATTAGGAAATTAGGTCGTCGTCATTGAATTTATTATTCTTTTGTTTTAATTAGGCTATATCTATTAATTTAACAGAGATAAAAACTAATATCTTTAGTTAGAAAATATCAAATGTAGCCTTAGCCTTAGTACGTCGTCATTGATATGGCATTAAAATGTAAATCTTAATTTTTATAATTTCGTAATAAAATCTTAATTATATCATGAATTATATTTTCCATTCCACGTAATATTTGTAAACAGTGGCGTAGCGTCTAATAGAGAAAATAAAATATTGTCTAAAACGTTTTACAATTATTTATATGTTCATTCATTGATAGCCTCGACTCAATACCGAATCATATCTAATTTAAATATAATACCATTTTCAGAACCATGCGTCCCCACCTAGGGCCTGCAATACCGACAATTACTATTTATCAGAATTAGTACAAATCATAATTAATAGATGATAACATAATCTTTCTTATTATAAATTGTTAAATGTCGGCTATTGGAATACCAATAGCAAATATTTCTCAGTTTTTTTTTCTTAAAAGATTCAGATTGAGAAAATTTATTAAAAATTGGTCTACCCCGCAATGTTGATCACGCTTCGCAACTGATTGTACATAAATAGTTAGATATTTTAAAATGTATGTTTGTGGGCATTTTCTCCGTTTCATTCTGTCATCCGAAACGGGCGCCTATGATAAGTGGATAGTGAGAGTGTAGACGCGGGTATTAAAATATAGGAATATATATTTAAGATAGATTAACTATGAAGCTTATATATTTACTTAGACGTTCTTGACGATTTCTCGTTAATCTATAAACAAATTTACGTATACTGGTGTTCAAGATAATTCAATTACCGTAATCATACTATTTTAATATGATTTGTGTTTGTGTATACGTAAATTAAAGATCTTGTCGTAAATTGATTTTGCAATGAATGTACAAATTATCTACTTAAACCAGACTTGCATCTATATTTTTATATTAAAATGTGCATACATAAGTTTTAATTAATTCAAATGTCTAAGTATGTGTTATGCGTATACATACAGTCATAGACATCATTATTATTGACCCTCAGACCAAAATTAAACTCAAGTTTAATATTTGAGTTAATAGCAGCCGTATTTTCTCCAGAAATGTCTATATATCTTTCATAAAGTCTTATCTATTTGAATAGCTTCTTACACATTAAAATATTCCCTCAAATTTTCCCATGAAATTTTCCTTTGACGGATTATTTTGAATGAAAACATTATTTGCTAACGAAAAAAAACAAATCAGAAAATGTCTCTGTTAAACGTCCTTACTAATAAACATCTTTTAGAGAAAATTCTTGTTTTTGTCACTTTCTTAAAACTTTTCAATCACAAAACGACCCAATTTATTTGAAAAAAAAAAAACTTTTTACTTAGCATAAGCGTAAAAAAAGGCCAATTTTTTGTATACGACTACTGGTAAATTATATATATATATATATATATATAATACCTATGTATATATAAAAAGATAGGTGCGGCACCCACTAGCCCTTATCCTCTAATCAAATTTATGTACATAGTCATAATATAGCTTTATGCAAATGAACTATGGCTGAGCCATATTTCGCTAGCCCGACCAGAGATATTGCCATTAATTCTAATTGGCTTTATAAATACAGATTTGCAACACATACTAGGTGTAATTACATGAATAATTAAATGAACAAATGAAATGATTTACATTTAGTTGTAACTTAGTATAATATTAAATGATAGTCTAGGGTATGTCGCATTTCATTGTTTAAATTAGAAATGCATATTTTTAGCATGGAAAAATGAAAATTGAATCCACTGAAAAAATTATGTAAATCGAGCTGAACGCATTTTGAATGAATATTGAATGAATGAAGAGGGGTAATATTTCGTTTTTCCTATAAATTCAATTAAATTTATCAAAGGCTATTTATACATATATACTTATAGTTACTACTTATACTTACTAATAGTTATCCATTGTATGGTTTTCCGGGTAGAAGACAACATAACCACATAAAGTTATGGTCACAATAATTGATCCATGGTTTACACACGACACACAATGTACAAATAAGTTTTTATCTTCATCCATATAGGAAAAAAACAATATTGATGAGACAAACTTTATGTGTTTCTATACTCTTTGTTGTGACCATTTGGAAGAAGAAATGGAATTTAAACGGTTTTTCTCTCCATATAATAATCCCGGTTGGTTAATGTTTTGGAAAAAAAAAATATTTTTATACACTCACACTGTGTAGTTAACATTACATGCTCTGTGTCTATAGAAAAACCTTTTCTGTTTTTTTTTCTCTCTTCTTTTGTCGTTTTTTTTTTTGTTTGGGGTGGAAAAGCTTTTCTCTCTTAAACCCTTCAAGAAACTTTATATGAAGTTTCAATAATAAATCAGTTTGAAAATTAAACTTTTCCTTTTTGTATATATATATATATAAATATATACATAAAATAGAAAATTCATATTTTGAAAATATGAACTTCCCATCAGGTTATTATGCTGTACGGCTCTGTACTTACCCCTACCCCATATCTATGTACATATATATTGAGGTATTATTATACACGTGTATATTATTATGTACAATATAGATACATAGATAGATAGATAGTTGATAATTACATAGCTGTGGGCAAATGGGGGTAAAGGACGTTTATGGTTCCTTTATAGGAGATTTATATACTTTTAATTTCACCTTAATTGAAAAACTTTATCTGCGGTTTAATTTGTTCAAAATGTTATTAAATTTGAGTAATTACCGGTGTATGCTTGGCCAATAGCGAGAAAGTAAATTAATTAGACTTCCCAGTTATATACATATACATATATATATATATATATATATACGGGAATAATGGAAAATTAATTTTATGTTTTAAGAACACATTATTTATAGAGTTGCTGCGTTTTAAACATTATACAATACATACATACATATATACAAGTTGGGACATAAAATATAAGATATGAGTTATTTAATAAGTATATAAATACATTTATAGAAGAATAGAGTGTCCGTTCATTTGTTTTATTTCATATATTTACGTACATCTATTTATAAATAGCAATCCATCCAGAATTACTAATAAATAGCTTTATATTCCATTGGGTATATTGTGGAGAAATGTGTAGACATCAAATTTAATGAACTAAATAAACAACAAAATGATTGATCACATTTTAAGCGGATTGTTGGCCTGTGCAACACAACAATAACCAACGCTCATAAATTATATGCTTTTACAGTGAAATTGGCGGAAGTTAACATAATATATATATATATGTATATATATATAGATATATATGTATATACAGGCCATGAAGCTTTTGTAGAGCTTTACCGATGACGGAGAAGACAAAATAGTTGTGTACTTTATCCATTGTGTTTAAACAATTGACTGAAACATATTCGAAAGCGAATATAAAGTTTATTGTTACGAAAATCTCTATATTTTGTGCATGCTATAGATATATGTATACCTATATATGTATGTATATGGTTCCGGTTGGTCGAGTGAATTATGTATTTAATTAATGTGCTCTATAAAAGTATTTAATTAAAAAGAAAATTCTTTTGCCAAAATTGAATGGCCCAATTTATTAGGAAAATGCGATTTTCCCATTAATTTTTGGTAGAAATAATTTTGTGTTAAGTGGAATTTGCAACATTTGGGTATTTTAAAGATTTTTTTTTAAAAAAAAAAAAAGAAAAACTTTCGACCTGATTATTTAAGAATTTGTTGAGAATGAGATTTTAGAATTTCTCGACAAAAGATTTTGATTTTGAAAAATATTTTCAGATATTTTACAAGAAAAATGTTACTAATTTATTGGGAAAATGCAAATTTTCCATTCATTTTTGGTAGAAATAATTTTGTCATGAGTGGAATTTGTGCACTCAAAAGATTTTAATGAATAGAAAGCTTTCGATCGTATTATTTAAAATTGGTTGAGGTTGAGGACTCGTCTAGAGATTTTTTATTCTTAAGTTTTAAAAATGTTTTTAGATATTTTAAAGAAATGTGTTTCTATGATTTGAACTTTTTTTTTGTTTTGGGAGCAAATCTTAATTTTAAAAAATTGGTCAAAAACAGTCAAGAAAAAATAAAACAAAATTGAAAAAATAAAAATTTTTGTAAATGGGTTGGGAATTGTCGGAATTATGATTTTTTGAAATTTGCTTTTCGTGTGCTAATATCAAAAAAAAAATCTACCGCAAATCGTTAGAAAAAAAAGAAAAAACCCCGAACCGTGACATGGCAACAAATTTCAAAATCACCCCACCCTATTACTAATGCATCAACTTCAACATAATAATTAACAACCCTAAAATTTTCTAACAAAGTATAGTCGTGTTTGAATATTTCATTCAATTTCTCTTTGCTTCATTGCATCTGCTTGAGAAGCCAACAATATTTTCCATAAATTTTCATTTTCCAAATTTGCATAAGGGTACTTATGCTTAAGCTACATCATAATAATTTTCCTCTATCCCCTGTATAGAGACGGAACTGAGTTATCTATGACATTTTATCATTATATGCATGCCAGAGACATGTTAGATATGCCAACGATGGTTATATGTAATTGATTTAGTTATTCATGCAACATAATAAGTGCTGTTTAATGTTATTGTCTAATCATTGTTTCATTGTATAGTATATCTATATATAAATATATACATATATACAGAGAGAGAGAAAGGGAGGATGAATGATAAGTAATTATTATGTTTTTGTTCTGAAATTTTCTTTATCAGCATTTCTATACTTAAATCTATCTATATGTGTATATTCAACATAACACTCATCACCATCAAAGTAAGTTTTCCGGAACTTGTACTCTGTTATGTTTTTGGAGCTAAGTATTTCAACAAAAAATGTCGAATCATTGTGTTCATCTTGAAATTTCAAGTGATTAATGAACGTATAGTAATATTTTACGATGATTAACATTCCCAAGTAGAGTCTAAACGGAAATTTATCTCAAGGCGTTAATATTATTTGTTAAATTTATTTATTTTAAATTATATTATGCTTAAAGTTTTTTAAATTAATTGGCTTTAAATTTAAAAAAAAAATCTATAAAATAATTATTTTTATACATAAATATGATATCTTGTGTTATATTAAATATTTTTATTTTTATTTTTATCTTTATCTTAATTCTGATTAATTATTATTTTTATTTTTATTCCTATTTTTAAATATAATTATTGTTTATTAATACTTTTATATTTATTTTTATTTACATTTTATTTAATTTAATTTTTTTTAAAGTTTGTTTTACTATATTTTTATTTTTTTTTTGTACTTTTTCTATTATTATTCTTAATCTTAATTCTGTAACAACGTTTTTATTTTATTTTATTGCTATTTATACTTCTTTTTATAATTTCTTATTATTTTTATTTTTATAAAACTTATTATTTTTTATAAACTTATTAGTTATGTTAAAAATATATTGTACTGGGGTCCATGAATTTTCATATTATATATGCAAACTTTATGTTCGTTAATGCAATTATATTGTTTAAAAATCCTTTGCGTTACCTTTATACTCGTATGTAATAAAATACATAACGTATATGAATCTCTCTCTCTCTCTCTCTCTATGGAAAATTATGTATGTAAGTCTAAAAGTGTATAGAGGTGGGTACATACTCGTATTATTAGTTTTACGTTAACCGATTATATTTTGAACATAATGAACATTAACATGTATGCTTATATGTGTAGATATAATTAAGATAAAGCTGTATCGTTTACATAACCTATAAATTTTCTAGTAAAAATTGTTCGACAATATTTATTATGCAAATCGTTTTATTATACGCATAGCATACAGTTATTTTAATTTAATTTGAAGTATATAATGTGTAGGAGTAAATTTTGTATATAAAATACACCTTCATATACAGGGTGTATCAAAAATATTATTCATTAGTCTAAAATACGATTTCTTTTGAGTTATATTTGAAGAACTTAATTTAGCTAACACGTTCGCTACCAAGCTTTTGAGGGAAAACGTACTAAGCATTCGTAGAAATTGACACACATATGTGACATATGTGATTTTTGTAGAACCTAACAACTGTGTTTAGAATACAATATGTCTCAATATTTTATCATAAATTGTGCAATAAAATCAGCTACGTCGCACATATGTGACGGCAAGTAGCGAACATGTTAATCGTAATAACGGAGCAAAGTGGCGTCCCCGCCTTCTTTAATCGAAATTTAAAAAAAATTCAAATTACAGAATTGGCAGTCTCAAACCTATACGTAGTGCTGGAAATTGATACCCTATCCGATGTGTTACCAATAATTTAGGATTCACCGATATATTCTTAAAAAATATTTGGTGTTCCAATTCGGCGCCACGTCATTTTACATAAAATATTACTTTACCACATGTATTTTAATTTGTTGGTCTCAACTTCGTTCAATTTAGTTTCCGCATGTAATATACACACAAAAATACAAGATCTTAATTATATTGCTTTGATTAAAGTATTATACTATAGAATGTCGGTAAATAAGAATAGGTATCCAAAAAGTTTAAATGTAACTATATTTCAACTTCAGACGTTAGATACAACATCGATTTTCGATTTACGTATATCATTTTGATTAAGTTTAAAGCCATTTGACACAATTTTCTCACAGAACTAAAAATATTTTACCAACATCTTTTCTTCTTTTTTTTTGCGTTTCCAATTCCCTATTGGCAATTGTTATTTAATATAATTATCCCAAACCCGTAACACAGTTGATAGTTATTGTTAACAAGAGAAAGAGGAAAATAGCAAAAAAATATTTTATAATAAAAGATGTTTTCAAAATAAAAATCACAGAATTCAAATCCTGATTTGATTTTCGGGTTGCTAGTGAACAGCCCCTGGGTATTATTTGTAACAAAAAAAAAAAAAAAATATTTGCCTTGTGGGTATTCTATAGATCCCTATACATTTACTCTTATACCACTCCTACCATATATTGTGTTCTTCTCATCTCAGGCAATGTTGAGATATATATACGAAGCTATGTTATTAGGTATTTACTACTAAGCAATTTATATCGCTAGCTGATGGTAGTAGGTATATACATATATATGTGTACATATATTTCATATATATATATATATATATATATATATATCTACACATTTACGCCATAGGGGATCATCTTAACGCATTAATTTAATACATTTTGTATCCAAATCTAAATAAAATTTAAATTTGATTTGGGAAAGCTTCTTTATATACTAGCTGACTGAAGTATGTGTACATTACGTAGAAAAACGCCGAAAATAAATAATCCCCCAGAGACGGTACACAATAAATTCCACATTCAGACATTACGATTAGTGGGTCGTACTACCAAACGCTAATACAATAATTAGTCAATGTCAACTCTGGTATAATCGTACCCGCATCACATTATTTAATTTAATTAAAAGTATGTTTGGGAAAATTCAAAATTACTGACGACGAGTATAATATAAAATGAGTCTTCCCATCTATATCAAATAACATTCATTCTCTCTGGCAAAAGCCCCTAAGGTCCCAATGGGATCATTTTTGTTATTCCACACATAATAGAAAGGAAAAGTTGTTTACATGTAAATGAATGTAATATCAGACAATAGACAAACATTGGAGAATCAGGTGTTTAGTGGTGTTTGTGGATTTAGCATATATGCAAACCTCCCCTCCATCATAATGCTTAGGGGATAATTTTTTATTATTTTTGTTTTTGTTTCTATTTTTTTTTGTGGTAATGAAATACCATATCACGTTGAATAAAACGGGATTTTCTGTGTGAAAGCCTTTTTTTCACCGGAATGATTGAAAAGAGTTCAAATGAGGCTAAATATCAAAAAAACACGAGACACAGCACAGTCTTGAAGTCGAGGCACTGGTGTGTTCCTATATATTTCAAAGACATTCATTTCTACGCTATACTAATTTATTTATTTAACCCTAATTACCAATAAAGTGTGTCTTTGAGGCACATTTCATTTTAAAAACTATCCTACTCATTTAATACGTATATTACCGATCGAAGGCTTTATACGTATTTTACCATTTAACATTTTTACACACAAAAAATAAAAAATAAATTTTTTTAATTTTTTATCTACATTTAAATTTAATAAAAATAAAAATTACTAGCATAACCTACCAAAATAAAAATCCCCTGGTTGGATTAGGATTAAACTAAAAAAAATTAAACCTAAAATTCAAATGAGTTAACAGAAAAACTATACTCACGCCAGTGACGCCCGTGCAAATATTTGTGAAATGAGTGCGTTCAATGTAAAATAATAGAAATAAATCAGAAATTTTATTTTTTAAATTTACAAACCGTGCAAAAAGCGAAATCGTATAAATCGAGTTCTGTACAATACGTGGGACGGGTGTATTTACATAGATAAAATGGTCTTTATTGATAAACGCAAAGAAAACAATTTTATAAGATTGAGCCTTAAATCAATATCCAATAATAGAACTTTTAAGAACTTTCTTTGTACATATTGGTATGAATGAAAACAGAAATTTGACAAAAACTTAAAGGATAAACCATTTCAAATTGCGATTGTAATTAAAAATTTGTAAGATTTACTAGTTATACTTCTCAAAACTTCTGTCTATATCTACACATACATACATATATGCATATTCATATTATAATTTAAAACGGATTATCTATATAAATCTCAATGACATACAGATACTAGGATTTAAATGTTGGGAAAATCTATTTGATATTAGGTAAGTTAAATTACAATCAGAAAATCAATTTAAATCAAATTTGTAACATTGATTATATCATCGAAATGAAACTCGGTATGGTGTTTGAGTAAATATCTAAATGTAAAGTCGGGGAGCTTAAAATCAGACGATGCAATTACAATAACGTTCAGCAACATAATGAAATTTCAAATTAAAATTAAAATCCATAATATAAAGAAACGATTTGTAAGTAGACATTGAGTATAATGTCAGTTTTTGTTATGCTTCAGTTATTTGTGGTGTTCGTTCAGCTCCTTGTAATGAAAGTGATTATGTGAAGAATTAGAAAAATGCTTCCCTTTTTATTTAGAATATTAAATTTATTGATTTTTCAGACACAAAATATATATAACAAGAATTTTTTAAGTATAGTTATTTTTTAATAGGTCCTAGTTAAATAGTGAAGACAAATAATTTATTGTTTGACGGTTTTCATTTCAATATTAAAAATCATGTACTGTACATACCTACACATTGTCTAGTTATTGTTTCGTCCTCGTTCTCGCCATATCATCGTTTAAACTTCAAATTAACCATTTACTTAGAAAATTCGCCATTTTTAACACAGAAGTAAAATATTTTTTGTAACACAAATTCATTAATATTTAAGAAAGCTACTAAATAATACCGATGATCTAGTAGATAAATAAAGTTCTACACTATCTTCAAATTATTACATATTATTACAAATTATTACCTTTACATCCTTTTTTTACGCGATTATCGGTTCCATCAAATCGTCGCGTAAAACAAAGCACTTAAAAAAAGACAAATTACGTATATATGTATATATATATTTACATTGGTTTTAAGTTTCTAATAATTCGTGCAGCACTAATAAATCGCGTTAAAGTGAATTCGCGTAAAAAAAGGATCGAAAATTAAATAAAACTCATTTCATTTGAGCATAAATGTTCACATACTTGTAAAAATAAGATTTTGGATTAATTAAATTTACAAAATGGCGTATGACAGAACTAATTTTCATTTTGAAATTGTACTAAAATAAATTGTGGATACAAAGTGGTTGGCAATAAAATTTCAATATTAAAATAATACGTGATCAAAATAATTGCCGAAAACTGTCAAAACGGTAAAATAGTAGCACGGTGCGCGGATTATAGTTTGATAAACGCTGGATAAATCTATTTCTAAACTGTCTACTACAGTAAAGTTGCCAATGTAATAGGAAAATTCAAAATGCTTTATATCCTTACAGTTAATTTTATCCTTTATTCCTTTCAATAAAATTTCACATAGACTATGCATACAAAACCTACTAAACATATAGAGTTTGCAAAGTGGTTTGATTCATGTTATTGTACAAATATCCTTTTCAATTTTGAAATATGAGAAAATTAATATTATGTATCAATGTGGAAAAGTGGTTTTTCCATTACCATTTTTGTTTGATGTTCAATATTCATCAAGGGATTTTTTTCAATCTCTTTCTTTCTCTCTCTCACACTTTTTTCTAATAAATTATATGAGACACTTATCTTCTTGAGCTTTTTTGATATTAATTAATAGAATTATCGCAAACATATCGCATGGTACAGCTGTGTTTGATAATCAATTGTTTTATAAGTAAATTGCATTCCTTAATAATACAAATATATCTAGAGAGGTTTAAACAGAAACTTTAATATTTTTTCTTTTTTTATTCGCTCCATATACTTACTTATATAGAAATATACCTAAATCTTTCATTTAAAATATATTTTATGTAAATTGTTTGTGTACTCTTATTTTCCACTTATATTATAACGTATATTTGGATGGATTCCTTCTCAAACGAGTAGGTAGTATGTAAATAAATATTCTTTTCCCAAAAAAAAAATAAAAAAAATGAAAGTTTATGGCTTTTCAATTTTAATTTGGTGGAAAAAATGGTTCAGTTACTTCAACATCATGTATTTAGAGTAAAAAAAAAAAAAAAACTCTCTGTACGGTTGTTGGTTTAAAATTAAATATAAAAATGTAAATTTTAGTGGTTAGATTTTATTTCCTTGCAATTTTCATTATAAGTAGGTTTGTAGGTAGGTAGGTATGTTAATAATTTCATATAATTTTAAACTAAACCATCATAATATGGCACAATAAGCTTATGAATTTTTAATTACTAAAAAACTTTTGTGATTATATTGCTTTCAGCAAAAAAAAAACAAAACTCATTCACTCAAAATATTTGCGAGTTTTAATCTTTTAATTAAACTGTAAATATTTCTTTTGTATTTATAACTTGAGTATTATTAATTGACATTCAGCCGACGCTTAGTATATTTGAAGAATTAACCAAGCTTAGTGACCTTTCACAAATTTTAGCGAATTTTACTTCCCTTGCTATCTATAGAATAGAATTTAAGACCCCGTCTCCAATGATACGATTATATCCTATAGCGGCTTTGGTTTAAGAAAGTCGTTCCCAATGAGAATTCATTTCTGTCTTAATAAAAGTTAAAATCATACAAAATACATGCATCGTCCGTAATAGAGATTATGGCTTTTTGCCTATACAGTCAAGTTAAAGCTTGTTTAGCTTTTTGTATTTAAGGCTTTCGAACAAAACCTTCATTGGGAATGACAAGTGGGATATTGTCAGTAATATAGCGTGGGTTTTGTTTATGTAAAGTATATCTACATCGGAAATTTGTCCTATAATTATTGAATTATTTCATTTTCAATCGGTTTTGCTCGTTAACCTCTCTTCAGGGATATTGACACATTTGTTTACGTTTATTTTTGCAATCAAAATTATCGTTATTTATCATTACAATATCTTTTAGAATTAAAAAATTAAAAAATCCAAAATTGAAAATTCAGTTTTCTAAACAAAATATGAAGAAAATGATCAACACATGTAACTCCCACTGTTGAATTGCATTGATTGATAAAGTTTTCGATTGCTAGAAAACCGAAAAAAAGTATAACACAAAAAAGATCGACAGTACATTCTTTTTTAAATAACTTTTTCCAGTTCAGACTGCTTTACAAATTAATAAAAACTATTTACTCAATTAATGCGCTTGCAATAATTAAAGCGACGAAGTTTTATCGTTCGACGAAAATACCTAAAACTAACAAAGATCTATCTAAATTAAAAATTGATCGATAAAACTGATTAAACATTTTGACAAGCCGAGAGAGGAATTTGGGATTTTGGTAATGGCGACTTGAAAACAAATTAGGATAAGACGTGGATATTTTTTTTGTCTCATAAAATTCTCAAAATAATTAAAGTTAATAAAGTTATAGGTGGTTTGAAAATTCTGGAGTTTTTTGTTAACGAAGAAATATTAGAAATCTTCGGTGGTTAAGCATACAACAGTCAGAGAGCCCAGCCGATCAATAGGAGCCTTAATTACCTGCTAATTATGATGATTCGTTCAGACAATGTCACTGTATTCCGCAAATGTTCATTTTTGGAACTTTGTAATCAAATCTAATCTGTTATTTATATTTTCTTAAAGAATGAAATGATGTAAAAAGCCCTCCGAAAGAGGATTTAGCGGGAGATGTAAATGAAAACTCCACAATAGCCTCGAATAAATCGACGTTGGCTGAGAACCGACAGATATAACGAGGAATTGTGGAATCAGCCACAAACCCCCCCCCCCACCTAGGGTTAAGAAGGCTAAATCATTATTATACTTTATTTTCGAAACTCAAGTGGATTATTCGAAATTATCAAATGGATCACTTGATGACCCGCGGGTCATAGGTTACCAGTGTCTGCATTAAGCTTTAGATTTGACAATACACTATATGATATAACCGCCATTGGAAATTCCACTTTAATATTAACTAAAACGATATATTAAAATTAAATCAAAACCATTTAGAAAATGTATGTTCACTTTCCACCACGATGAATTTGTAATTGCGCTTTATATCCCGGCTCTAAACTCGCGGTTTCGTCAACCATGTTTAGCTTGTCTTTGTGTAAATTAAATCCGTTGATAATTCAATGCCATTTTGTACTAGTTTTCCATATTTTTTTAGTTCATTGAGTATGACGTAATTAGTGACATTTAAAAAAATATTTTTTTAATTTTTTTACTTGCGTATAGGTATTGTATGGATGGATAACTCTTAAGTTATTTCTTAATACCATGAATTCCACCGTAAGGTATAAGTCACAGATATAAGGATATATAGTACCTTCATTTCCATGTGTATTACCGGAGGCACTCAAGGTGTTCACAGAAAGAAAAGTGTAAATAAAATCCTTAGAGAATCTTAGACTATACATAAACATACAATTTTTATTTAAATAATATATATAAAAAAAAAGACAAGATATTCTACTCTACCTCTATATATTTTCCGCATCATCCAGAAGAACCCAAACAATAAAATATCTTCTTTTTTAGCACGTATTCTATCCACTCGTGTTGGAAAACATGTTAATTTAGTTTACCTACATTTTGTTTGTATAGAATTCTTTTCAGTCGCCTCTCTCTCTCTATATAGATATAGATAAAGATTATACGCAATTTTTCACTTCATCAGTCGAGAAGTTTTCTTTAGTAATTCAAGATTTTTTTTTTTTTTTTGTTCTTATTTTCTATATTTGAAAGTTAGAAGGAAGAAAAAAAATGTGGAGAAACTTTTATATTTTTAAAGTTCATTTACTACCACTTTCAAAAAGAAAAACTCATATTTGGTTTTAAAAGTTTTGTTTTTATATCTCAATTTGATGGAATTTCTGTTTATAGTAGGGAAATCCATATAATATCGCTAATGAAGTCACACCACTTAGGATATTGGGAGTGATAAATTCGCTTTAACAAAAATTCAGTATGCAATTTCGTTAATTTGAGTATTTTTGCACTTATGTAATATAAAATTCTTAAGTCGCACCTTTATATAGGTTTATGTATGTACCTACAACATATCCATGAGCTGCTTTAATAAATAAAAATAATATTTATTAGTATAAACCTACCCTCAACCATTTTACAGAGGAATGAAAATACTTAGGCTTATACTGATCCTTTAAATGTTGAAACTGACCGACCAGGCCCGTAGGTATTACATTTTAGCCCCATTACTATAAAATAGGATTGGCTTTAATTTAAAGTATGATTTTCGCTTGATTTTCATTTTTTTGTAATCCTATTGACAATTCTTTTTTACTTTACCCTTGGTAAATTCAATTCATACGACACATAAGCCGGAGGTCACCTCATATCCATTTGTATAGGTATTTTCTGTATTTCTGATATATTGTCATGAATCTATGCCGTCCAATCTCTTTGCGCTCGATTTTAACATTCCAGGTGCACCTATATGGTAGATACGGGTCTAAATGACCTAAAATTATTGCAACAACAAGCACAAATATTTTAGACCAAAAACTAATCCAAGAATCCAAATGGTTGCCTTTGGAGCGGGAAGTCCCGAGTTCAAGACCGACTGGGAATGAAACATAAATTGTTTTTCCTCTGGTATGAGATAAATGTATAAAGAGAGATGTCTAATGGGTCCATCTATAGAGGTCTAAGGAATTTCGGGCGCTCTAGGGCGCCCTCTCTCTCTTACACTTACTAGAACTACGAACGAACTAATCCAAGAATCCAGTTCCTATATGACCTGACTTTAAAAGTTTTCAGTTGTCAGACAAAAAACGTTTTTTTTTCTTCCTTGACACATTTATTTCCTTATATTGATCACCAATCATTGACTGATATTGTATAGCTCCATTTTTCGATTTCCATTTTGAATCACTCCCTCAAAAAAAAAAAAAATATTTGTGACACATTTTTTTTCCACTCCTAAAATTCCAGTTTCACACCATTCTTATACATATAGCCTGGCACAAACCCATTAAACCGTAGTTCTGTCGATAAAAGAATTATTCTAATATATATTTCATCGCATCAAAACTTTGTGCATTATATCGAGGAGTTTTTCCCATATACTTCATCACCATCAAGCACATCTGGGGAGTACCATTTTATACAAAAAAAAAAAACATTTCCGAAAATATAGAAAATTGTCAAAATCCGTGTCATCCCTATACGACACCTGCCTACGATTTTCTTAAAGAAGAAAAAAAAAAATTTTCCTTTCATATATTGGTTTTTATCTTTTATTTCCGCCATCCATGACATATCGATTGGAGCTTTAAGTAAGTATAAAAGGAAGGACAACCTCGTCGAAATATACATTTATATACATACATACATACATATGGATGTACTCGTATATTGTACACAGACCTACAATATTATAGAGGTTTATCCAATCTTATGATGTTTATTGCAGAGAAGGCATGTTTTTTTCAAGATTTTCCTAATACATATAAATGATGAAATTGATTTTGACATCCACAAATCTTATTTTGTTTGTAATATGTCCTTGGAAAGAAAAAAAAATGGTAAATAGAGAACGAGGAACTCTCGTATACACTTTGCACATGTCACCATAAATTGATGTTATCGACAAAGAAAAATTAGGAACAACCCTAATTAGGGTATAAATTCTTGAATTGATTATTTAGATGAGCCTACGTATACATTATATTGAACATTATACAATTAAGTGGATATCTAGTATTTAGTATAACTCTTCTTCTTCTTTCTATACGTATAAAAATAGATCAAATAGAAAGAGACGTGTGCAGATGATATCGTGAGCTATGCAAAAAAAAAAATAAAAAAAAAAAAAAATAAATGTTGAGTTTGCCACCCTAAAATTGGCAATTAAGAATCGCTTAGAGAGGGAACCAGCCAAAAATCGATTTTTGGTTTATTTTGCTGAATATTGAAAGCAATTGGCCATTTATATGATTAAGATGACAACAAATATTTAGTAGAAGTGTGGTGTGTAGAAGTAGAAGGCCATTGAGCGAGGAGAACGTTGAATTCTATAATATGTAAATGAGGATGAGATAGGGAATGTGGACGATGGTGACGTTATAGAGAGAACCATATGAAATGAAGGAAATCGTAATAATAATAATTCATACGGAATGGTTTAATCTGTATTGATTTATGAACACAGAAATATTATCAATGGTTTTGGTATGTTACAATTGGAAATCTTGAACTGTATCAGTTTTACTAATATAATGCATGTAAATACATAGATACCATTAAACTTCATTCTTCTTCTTCCTTTTTTTTCTACTCCTTCCAATTTTACTGTTCTTTTGAAACTTTCTGCTTCTATGATTTCTACTTCTTCTTCTGCTTCTTCTTCTTCTCCTTCTCCTTCTCCTTCTCCTTCTCCTTCTTCTTCTTCTCCTTCTTCTTCTACTTTGCATGTAAATACATAGATACCATTAAACTTCCTTCTTCTTGTTGTTTTTTTTCTACTCTTTCCAATTTTCCTTTTTCTTTTAAAACTTTATGCTTCTATGATTTCTACTTCTTCTTCTAGATTCTTCTTCTTCATCTTCTTCTTCCTCCTTCTATTTTGTCTTCTATTTATACTTTTACTTCTCCTTTCTCCTTCTGTTTTTTCTTTTATTTCTACTTTCAGTTCTTTTTCTTCTTCTTCATCTTTCTTATATTTATTCTCTCGTAAGTAGGTTTATTTACTTTCAACAAAGTTCAACAAAATTTGAGCCTCAAATCAAGTTAATTAAATCCATTAACTCTGTCACTGGATATGTCTTCAAATAAATTTGTATATTCCCTGATGGAAATTAAGGTAATTGTATTGATCGATTTTTATTTGCACCAATTTGCTAGAATTTTCCATTGATTTTTCAGAACGACTTATCATTCATTGTTCAAAATTTTCACTCCTTCAAGTTTGATAAAGGGAAAATTATTAATACCTAACCGAAAACCAAAGTATTCATAATTAAAAATTCAAATCTTCGAAAATCTTAGAAAATCCTCCGAATACCATATACCGTTAAACCATTTATTATTACTTCAATGTTCTTATCCATACCAGTATGGTGGTATTTCGAAATAATCTACATAATCCCTATAGCTTTATCCAGTACCTATATCCCATTCCATTCACAGAAAATGTACATTCACCAACATTCTTTATAATCTTGGTAAAATAACTTAATTTTGATTACAATACATTTTATGTCTTCCCTATCATTGTTCTCAAAATTTTAGGTTAAATCATGATACACACAGGATGCCAACTTGTATTTAAATTCTCGTGTAACACAATGAGATCATCCGTTGTGAATGGGGAAATAACATCCTCAAAAACATATCATGAGGGAATGTAAATTAGAGAAGAAACATTAAGTCGAGGTGTTCAGCTGTAATTCTATCCTTTTGTGTATATACTATATTATTATATGGAAAACTGGTGGAGAATAGGAGCTATGGTAAAAGAAAAGGTATGTGTGTGTAGTGTGTACGTGTGGTATTGAACATCTCTAGTTCATTGCTATCTATATGGTGACATTAAGGTATGTAAGGGAGATAGGAGGGTTGTATTGATTGATGGCAAATTTTCGCTCTGATTATTTAACCCAAACATAATTGTTGGTGGTAGTCTTTATACGATTTTACTTGAGAATTAGTCGATTTTAATTGGTTACACTAGGCTCATTGTATTACAGACCTTACAATACCTTATTCAGTAGGCAGATGGCCAGGGTTTTTTCGAATTTGTTACATTTGTTACCAAATTTTAGTAACTGGTAATAAATGAAGTAATACGATTCCATTCAATTCAGTTTGACAGATACATGAAATAACCCCATCACAAGACATGTTTAGAATTGTTACGAAATATTTCAGAATTGGTGAATTGGTGACAGCCATTGGGTTGAAAAGTGTAAATGTAAGTCGATATTCGTCCTGTAACATTTACATTTGTTACCAAGTAATAAATTAGGTAATTAATCGATCATTTGTTACTTTAACAACTCTGCCGATGACAAAATGACCAAAGTATCGAATGCGTTTGCACCAAAAAAAAAGAATGCATTCAAAAACATGCGCCTGACTTCAATTATTTTAAGATTCTCTAAATGAATATAGTTAAAAATTGTCGTACTTATTGTCATAAGGTCATTACTGTACATAAAATAATATGAAACAAATATAGTGCATCTGAAATCTTATAATATACAGTTAACGACTAATACTAAAATGGCTGTACGGCATAAAAATAAAATTAAAAAAAAAAAAAACTTTTACATGTATGAAAATTTGTGACCTTTTCTCCCCTACATAATATAATGTGACTATATTTTACAGAGCAACGAATATTTTAATACTAAAAAGCTAGCTGGAAGGGGTAGAGCAACTTTGTTGCGAAACAATCATAAAAGCTCTATCTTAAGTTAGATAGGTGCGGTACCCCAGCTATAGAATATACACATTTCTAACATACATACATACATACATACATATATATATGTATATATATACTTATGCAAAAGATATGTGTGATATGATAGCGGTTATAGAGATTTTCCCATTTTGAATGGCAGTTTCGAAAATTTGATTTACTCCTAAAACCGATTTCAAAAGACATTTAACTTTATGAATATGATTTAATCAACCCCATTGTTAGGTATTATTATTGTTATTGTTATTATTATTATTATTCCTTAACAACGCCACATATGTATGTATATAAAACTATAGGATAATTTCTATATGTATACCTTTCCATATTCCATTCATCAGAGAGAGCTTAAAGTTTTATAGAACAAGAACAACGAGTATTCGTGCAGACAAACCAAAAATTCTTTTAATTTCCTTCAACATTGTACATATACATATAATATTATTGTATATATAGTACATATATAGACTAGTTGTATGGCTTCAATTTACATAAGCAAATATACGTTTTTGGCACACACAAAAAAAAAAAAAAGGAAGAAAGAAACTATGTAAATCATTTCCAGATATGTAAATATCAACAATTCATGAACATGAGCGGCAGAATAGAATTTTAACTAGGACCTGATATCTGATCTTCTGTCCTAGTGAGCTTGATTTAGTTACAAGCAGAAATAAACAAAATTCTAGAATGTAAATGCATACATATGTGTGTGTCTGTACAATGTATGTATATTAGGAGAAAAGGTATCTTCTCTCGTTTCTATATATGTACATACATATCCCAACACGTACTATGTACACATAATTTGTTATATGGCAAAAGAATTTATTTTCCAGCTCTGGTCATATATATCTGACAGAATAAGTTACATGTTTTGTCATTTTACATTTTATCATATATGAACGGGAACGTATGTGGTTAAATGTTTAAGTAGAAAAACATATTCTCTCTAGACTGACTATATACATATAGAAGCAAGGATAGGAGAAATTTAGGAAAATAATTTTAAAATTAATATTTGGATACTGTAGCGGTTAGTAAAAATACCTGAAAACAATAACACATTGCTGTTCCACGAAAACTTCAATACGATTCTCGATCGGGTTCGTAATTTTCTAAGTTTCACAGCCGTATAGCAAAACCGAGTAAAAGTTCCTCTTAAATATTCTTAGCTTTAAGTCTTGTGAAATCTGTTGGGATCTCCATACATTGTTCAACATTCCGAACGCTTGCCGAGCTTTTTGTATTCGGTTCGTCATATCAATTTCAGCCCCACCGAAAATAAAGCTTCCAAGGTATTGGAAGCTCTCAACCTTTTCAATTCTTTCGCTGCTAATGGAGCAGATACAAGGTCTTTCCAATATTGGTTTTTAGTCCAACTTGTCCAGCGTACTTTACAAGTCAACGTAGGTTCGTCTCCGTATCTGGTCTTGTATAGGACAAGAGGCAGATGTCATCAGCGAAACAGAGATCTTCAAATCGGAAGTTCAGAGTCCATTAACTTTTTTCATCACCTAGTCCAAGGCATAAGTAGGAATAAGAGTGATGAAAGAACACAGCCTTGCTTTACGCCAGGATGGACGGTAAGCCATCATCCTAGCTTTCCACGAGAAATTATGCGACATTTGGCATCTCTGTAGAGTCAGAACCTTAGGATTTTACATATTTCTATTCTTCGCCTTTTAT
>JANSTT010023313.1:0-40064 GCA_026745375.1 Platyura marginata | reverse complement strand
TATAGAATTCACAATATAATATCCGTAAGTTGGTTCATAAAAATGGTACGAGCAAAATTACAGAAAACACCATATAATAAGTAAAGTCTAAAATATTTCTCAAATTGTTTGCAATAAATTTTTGGACAGTTCGTACGTGATAGGGTTACATTGATCTTAAAATGTTCCAAGTCCCTATTAACTGAAATTATGATCTTATTAGAAAATATGCCCCCCCCCACAACAAATAAGTCCTTAAAAAATTTAGATGTAGTTGTGAAATGAATTTTTTTAAATATTAAAATTTTGTTACAAAATGGGGCCGCAATATACTTTAACTTAACTTACAATTAAGGCCTGAAAAAATAGTAGCTAAAAAATAGACAAATAATAGTCAGAAAAGAAAAATTAAATAGCCACAAAGTTTAAAAAAAAATTGAGTGTTTCGAAAAATGCCCATAAAATCTATTCTAAGCAATTTATTGCAAAAAACAAAAATTCCTCACCTTCGTGGAATGTGTTTAAAGAAACAATGCAAAGAAATATTTTCAAAAACCAATTTTTTATTTTTAAACATGAGTAAATGGTAAATCGTGATTGCTGTGCCTGTCAGATCGGCCGCGCCCAACGCAGGGTTAAAAAGAATGTTGGCGTAGATACGATGATGAACAGATCTTACCCTATTTCCAACGATTCCATTCTTTTCAAATTTGTTCACTACGTTGCGAATTGTTCGATCAGTAGAACGATGAAATTGACCATAATCTTCCTGTAAATGTTCACAAAGTTCATACAGAATTGTTATTTCTGTAGAACAATTGAACAATTTTAAAGTAAGTAATATCTGACACTTTGAACACACGTGATTACTGATTTACAGTGTTGCCAACATAGGAAATTTCGAATTGGTCACCTTGTACTTGCCGATTCCTACTGTACCATACTACAGTAACAGTACATAAACATCATTTCAGTTTCTATTTGTGTTGATTGCAGGACATATTTCAATGTAATTAATTCCTATTATTGTGGAACGGTATTGGATAATGAGCAATAATTTACATTCACACCCAATAATCCCACATTTCGTTGATTATATTGTAGTAGTAGGTTGGTTGATTGGTTGGACTACATGTTATACTAAAAGCGGGGCGGTAAAGGTCAGTAACACTCGTTTAAGTAATTCATAATTTAGTATATTTAAGTATTCAAGTAAAATCGATAATAAAATTTATATTTTTTTTTTGTATTGGTATTTTAAGATAATTGAAAGAGGGATAAGTTAAACTTAATAATTCTTTTTTTATCAATACTACTCTCACTTAATATTTACTAGAAAATAATTTCTTATTGCTTCTTAAATACTTTATACTTACGAAGTTATTTCTTTATTAATTTTGTTAATTTCATGTACGCGATTGCTGGAAATTACTTTATCTGTAAAAATAATAACTCCTTCGTCGTTAGAATTACTCGAGTGCAAAAATAAGTTGAAATGGAAATTTATAATGGCGACAGAAGCTCATAAAATGTTCCTTTCAAAGAACCAATTAAATTTAAGTAGACAATAGAATGTATATTGTACTTGAACGAAACAAATTATAACTTATAAGAAATGTTTCCCAGAAAAAATATCTTGAAATGATTTTTAAAATCCCAAAATTCGACTTGATTTACTAATGTGCCAAAAATAGTCTTAATGATATCTAAGTAATTCGCTGCTGTTGAAGTCGGTCCCAACTTATTTACTGTTAAACCATCCGATGTTAAGTTATTCGGTGCTAGATAAGTCGATGCCAAGTAGAGCATTCAATGTCGTTCTTTTTTTTCTTTAGCGACGTGACATCCTAAATCGGGCCCTGGTCTCTCGCCACCATTCACTCCCATTATTTCTTTACATGTCTCGTCCACTGAGTCCTTCTGGATTTCCTCACTGGTTTTTTTTTCCATTTTTCTATACAAGAGTCGTTTTGGGAACCTGTTTTCCTGCATTCTTTCTGCATGTCCTGCCAGCAATAGTTTTTTCAGTTTTATCCACGTGGAGGCTTCCGGATCGTCAAAGATTCGATACAGTTTACTGTTGTGCCTTGCTCTCCACTTATCTCCATTACGAATCGGGTCTCTTTGAAATTTTTTTTCACAGGTCTCACACCCATAGCACAAGACCCGTCTTATAACCTTCTTGTGGATCCTCATTTTTGTTGCTCTGTGTATGTTTCTGTTTTTAATGGTAGGTCAGACCGAGAAGTACACTTTTAATTCTTCTTCTTTGTCTTATTAATTTCACTTCTTATCGAAAGATGGTTAGCTATTAAGTGAAATTTTGAACGATTTCCATGCTATAAGTCGTTCGGTACTAGGAAATTCAATGTCACGTTATTAAATGCTAGACAAGTCATAGTTTGACTCAGACAAGTCATAGTTTATTCAATGCTAGTGCATTCGATGCTAGAGTATTTGATGGCTTGAAGATGAAGAATGAAGAACAACTAAACAAAGAGCATCACTTTTGATATCTCAATACTTAAGTAGTATAAAATTAATTTCAGTCTCTTATTTAGAGGTATGTACGAAAAAAACCTTGACTTTTAATAATAAGTATATTTAGGTCATTGACGTCTGAAAATGATTAGCACTAAATTGTTTGGGTATATTTCGAGGTTTATGTAAAAAATAATAAATTGACATTAAACAATAAAGTGAAATTTAAAAATAATTTATTTTTCCATTGCTATAATAATGCGAACTATTGAATGGAGATAACTACGTCATATTATATTAAAATTACCTACGTAGAAGAGAAGAGACACACTTGAAAGGGGGTATTCAAATAGTCTACTTATTCTGCTGTTTCGACGACTAGGTCAATAACCTGATATAATATGCGCATTAAATATGTCTTTCAAGAAGAAAATGATACAAAAAAAAACATTGCGTCAAAATATGAATTTTATTATTATTGTTGTGTTGTTCAGTATCACAACTCTGCGCTATTCGGAATGTATTTTCTGTAATGCAAAAATTTGTATGGCAACCACTTAAATAAATACCTTTTGCCTTATAATAGTTGAACTTAAATACACAACTCATTACGTTAATGACATTTCATTGTATTCATTACTTACGCAGTGATTACTTATGTTGTGTGTAAGTTATTTGTTTGACATTTCAGAATACAAGATACAAAGGTCATACTATGTTTATATACATTTATACGACAGTTTGTTACATTTTTGTACTTTTTTTTTTATGTACTTGTACATAATATAATTACTTGGCTTATTGATAATTTTTAAGCATTCATTAATAAATGTACGCAGTTTTAAAAATATTTACTTATACATATGCAAGTACCTACATATATACTTACATATATAGATTAAGTATTTACATATCTTGATGGTTTTGTGAATTAGTTTATTTTTACTGATTACTATTTAAATAAGTAGTTCTCTAACTTAGATTGACATTAATTAACAAAAACATAACATAGCGCGCGTCACGCCTTGTATTGTGTTCGTTAGTATTGAATCGTGATCGGCATATGCCTAAACGATCCGTAGAATCTTTCTGAAGATTTCAAAACAAAGGGAAGATTGATTTTGAACGCTAAGTACTAAGTTTATTTAGGTTATTTGGGGGCAATTGATGCTGTATTTAGATTTATTCTTAGTACTATTTTTATTGAGCCATTCGATTATCTAGAGTACATCCTCAAGTTCAGATTCTCTTGGGAATTTTAGGATCTTGAGTGGATTTAGGAACGGAAGGTCCTTCTCGGCTAGGCACCCAAATGGTCTCTCCATTCTGTAACGAAATGTATTCGGGTTTCTTTCGCTTCTACACAGAACCTGTGCACATGGTGCTTTCTTCCAGACTTTTTGCTACTTCTTATGTTAACCTCGTTTCTTCGTTTTTTTCTTTAGCAATGTGATTCTGACACTTCAGTTCTCTTTTATAGGATTCGTTAATGTTTTCTATACCTACAGGTTTTGGTTTTAAGATTATTCTTTTTAAGAACTTTTCCGGTGATTTATTAGAACTTTGTGAAGAACTATATAATGTATGTAAGTACATATGTTCGAGAACTTTAGGAATGCTAAACTTATCTATCTCATAATTATTATTGATAATTAACCAGTAAAAAAGGAATAATTGACTACGCCGATTATAATATAACCGTATGAGTACTTGTTTACGACTTTGTCCATGTCTATTTTGTCTACAGGGTGAGCCAAAAATTGGACCGACCGTATGGGATACGTCAAGGTCAGCCGAGGCAGTCATATGAATGAAATAGTATTCCATAATTAATCGGAAGGATTGTTCTTTATAATGAAAAAATAAATTTGAAAAAATATTGAGAACTTTTTGTTTTATTGCATTTAAAAAAAAAAAAAAATTATTTGGCCCACCCTGTATACAACAAATATATTGAGTAAATTCTAAAAATGACATAACATTGATGAAATCTTCATTTTTGTACTCTCTATAATTGTTGTCGTATTAATTTTCAGTAAATGTAAATGAATGGTTTTGTATTAAAACTAGGTGCACACTGTACAACAGCCTCTCCTATATGAATATTAAGCGGCGTTACAAACTCTGTACCGAAGTTATAATACCCTTTGATTATTATCATACGGGTATAAAAATGTTCTTTGGCATAATTTTCGATATTAATTATATAAATACCTATAATATCATATATATTCTCCTTTTGATCTTTTATATTTCTATAATTTTTTATCACATGTACGTTCAATCAAAGGCTTCATATAGCATAAATCATTTCCTTTTGATACTCAGAACAAAGTATATAAAGTCGATAGGTTGTATGTAGGTACTGGTATCTATTTACGATATCATTTTTGCTAAGTGTTTGAAGTCACGCAAGTATAAAAAAAAAATAATGAAATTATTTTATTTTTAAGACGAATTAGAAGATAATTTCTATTATACATACTTAGTTTTTGATTGCAGAATAAAAATTATTCCATTGTAAAAAAAAACTTCATCCCCAATTCATAAAAAGAGATTCATTATGCACCATGACTTATTACACTGATAATACGACAAAAAAGGATAATAATTGTCTTGTCACTCCTCTCAATTCATTTAAAAGATTTTTCATTTCTAAATCGGTCTAAGAAATTCCGATAAATTGAAATGTCCTATTGCTTCTAAGGAGGAGGAAATAATTGGTCCATTTGTTGTTTTTTTAGACAAAAATTTTTTATTTTAAGAATCGTAACAACTTTCAGGTACTCTATATAAGTAATTGTCTATTTGAAAGCAGTAATGATTTATATCGTACGGACTTTGTAAACCAGCAAAAAAGCATTGTTCTGATGTAATGGAGAAATTCTAATTTTCAATCATTTCTTTAGTATATAAAAAAAGAAGATTTATAGTAATTTGTAAGTAAATCTTTTCAAAACAAAGTAAGTAAGTACATACACTTTGCAAAATATGTTCCTCAATCCCACCACCATCACCCCCGATGTTATATATTCAATTATTCTCGATTGAAATTTTCGTGTTGGTTAATTTTCTTCGCCAATTGTGGAGGGGGGTTGGCTCTCAGTCCTAAGATGAAGGCAAACCCTACCCCACCCTAAGTAAGTCTGCTGGGAAAATGCTCAGTTTCTTATTATCTGATTTTATCATTTTTTTGCTCAATTCCGAATAAATACTTAAATGAAATGTAAAAATAAAAATGGCAGTTGACTGTATCGCCATAACGGTAGGATTTGTAGGATTTTGTGTAAGTAGAAACGAAATCTTTGTTATTTCATTTTCTATAAATCATTTTTCATCTATTCCGATATAAGTAATTATATATCAAATACTTAAATGGATAGTTACTTATAACATTAAATTTAAGTTAAGTAAATACTCACACTACCCATCCTTCCTAAACCTGTTGTTCCAGAACCAATAAGAAACTTACCTTATTTTTACTTCAAAATGTACTAAACTTTGCTGCGCTCTTTTAGGGGTAGCCAGAATCTGAATTACACCGGAATTAGTTGATGCATGTCCGAAGAATTAATTAAGTTATTACATAAATAAAGCATTCCCTGACAGTACAACATTCGTCATCTATGTAGCATTACCACTGTTAGTGGATAAGGAAGGTCTATAAAATGTATAAGTAAGTTTTAAGTAAATATTTCTTTTAACTAGTTCATTATAAATAATTAAGAAAAATATATGAATCTAATCGAACGGAAGAAAGTGAAGCGCAGACAATAATATTCAATGGTAAGCCACAAAGCACAAGGCATAGGGACATACCAAAATTACAATTGGCAGACAACATAAAAAATGACGTATAGACAATGACGGACACTTGGAAGAAAGTTGTTGAGGAGGCCAAATTTCAACCAAGGTTGTAGTGCTAAAAGAAGTTCATTATATAATTTGCTAAATTACCATAAATACTTTGATCTTATAAAAACTTTAAACGTTAAATCGACATAACAATTTCCTTAAATTTATGCTTATGTATATTAAATTAGATCTGGCAACACCAAGACAAAAAAAAAACCTGACGAACCGTATTATTAAATAATATTTAATGCATTCGAATCGAAAAAGGTAGAATTATTTTATAAACGGAACATTTTTATGTAGTTGAAAACAATAAATTTTCACAGGTAGATTTTGTCTGAAAAATACCAATGTTGAATTTGTATCCAGTTAGGATAAGAATGTTCTGTTTATTCGTTATTATTATGTATATTGTAACATCTGGCAGTAATATGAATATAAAATTCTATGAGCCGAATAAAAAGTCTGAACATTGGTAGGTACTTAATGATTGAAATTTTAAACTAAATTTCCAAAAGTAAATAAATTAAAAAAATCTATTATCATTCTGATAATTATACGGATAAGATGTCCATATTTTTTTAGTTTTTTTTTTTATAAAAAAAATTGTATCCAAATTTCTATACAATTCCTTTCTCAATTTTTTACTTAACTACTCCTTAAGATATTCAATGTTAATTTTAACATCGTTATAAAACATCTTTATAGCTAGTTAATAATACACATTGATCTTTTATTAATTAATCAACAATGCTATAATAGGAAAGATAAGAGGTAAGTAATCTCTATAAATATACATAATAAAGAACAAAAGTTAAAAGTTAATGTGACAAATAACCTTGCTAAATAAACAAAATCGCTAAACTTAACTAAACAAGCTAAATAAGATAATAATAATAAGACAAAAGATAGCATTTTGCTGAATAGACTATTTTAATTTTTTATTTGGAAATTGTTTAGGTTATATTGTTATTTGAAACCGCGTTTATTTTCTTTTATCGATTTGCGCATTAATTTGGCATTATTTGTATGTATCGTCATCATCTCATCGCTTGACATTCCACAAAAGAAGCCATTCCACAAATATAAACCGCCATCTTATTCTGTTTATTGCCAAAGTTTTCACTTTTGTTCTCTCTATTTTTGTCTTCCTTTGGCTCCTCCAGCTAATACTGTCGGGCGTCACGTGTTTCTCTGTCGTCCTCTTTTGCGAGTAGTCTAAAGCGACGGGCACAATGCGATGTAACGGAACGTTTCGTCTCGTTTTTTCTGTCAATTTTTTTTTTTTTTGCTAGTTACATCGAAAACTGTCACTCGAATTGAAATCATTACATTATATAGTCCGGTGTTTTTCTGAATATCTTCAATACATTCTTCATTTTGTTCCATTTTAATTTAAAAACATTTATTTTTTTTCAATTTCGCTGTCAATTAAATGAATGATTAATAAAATTGAGGTTATGTGTTCCGCGCCGTCCGTTTCATTTTCATTTTTACCAACTTTCGACGTAACGTACCGTTTCGTTCCGTCCATTGACGACAAGAGAACATTACTAAAAATACGAAATAAGTACTCTTAAATACACACAACAAACAATCAATATAACTAATCAAACAATTGGAACGGAATCTGAAGACGAATTGGTACAAGGAATATAGATGCACAATAAGGAAACAAAAACGAAGATCTGCTGCCTTGCAGATGGACGTTGGCTCTCCAAAAGCTAGAAGTTATACTAGAAGAGGGTTGAGCGTGTGGGGGCTATCCTACCTCTTAAAACAAATTACTGTTATGAAACCTGAATATGAGCCTCAGAACCTGTTGAAAAATCAACGACCCTCAAAACCCGAGCACAGTGGAAGCTAATTTTGTAGAACGTTGACACTTAACCTGGGTTGTAGAGTCGCTGATGATGATCCTCAAATTTGAAGTATTAAGAATTCCGTTAATAAAAATTAGAAATTTATTAATTTGTTAAGGTAATTTAGTATTGTAGTGTCCTACAGTGCCAAGGGTATTACAAATACATGCATAAATTTATTGACTACGACCAGTTAATTACTGTGGCAAAATGGACATACAAAAAAAATGGAATTACTCTAATCCTCGCTGTAATAGCTTTTAACATAATAAGTATATTCATAAATCGAATGTTTCACAATTAGTATTTTCCTTAATCTTTCTCAATAGTCCTTGTTAAGTTTTCTTTAATTGTTTCAATATACCTAAGTATCTACTTCAATACGTAAATAAAACTCTTTAAAAATTAATCTTTTATTTGTAACTCCATTAAGGATGATTCGTTTTGGGTACATTTATCCAGCATAAAAAAAAAAGAAACACCTGTGATCGTTCATTTTGAACTTCGATGTTCGTAATTATTGTAACTTGTAAAAAATTGCATGGTATTCGGAATGAATTTTGACAGTAATTTGATTGTGTAATTCGATGTCACAGATGCATATATCACTGGTCTGTTGCAGACATATTATCTTAAGTAATGTCATTTTCATTTCATCTACTCGGTGTAGAATCGGTTTCTGTCAAAAAAAAACGTTTTATTCACCATTACCAGCACAGAGTTGAAAAAGTTTGGCCGTTTTTTTTTCCAGTTCGGTGTAAGTTTGGTGGCTACACAGAGTACGATATTTTTACACCGTATTAGATGACGGAGTGGGTGTAGTGTAATAAATATTTATCAAAGGGTATGTTTGCGTTTTTTTTCCTTCATATTGACACCAGCACACAGCACATGACGACATTTCACAGTTCTGTACAGTGTACACCAAGTGTACATAGATGAAATGAAAACGACATAAATGTTTAACTACAAACAATAGAATACATATTGATTACTCTTCTTGTTCTTTATTAAATCTTATTTGATGTATTTTATAACTTCATTTGGAAAACTATTAAACCCCGAACAAATTTTCTTATGTACATTTACAATGAAGAAACTAAGTCAATAATAACATTACTTTACCATCCCCCTTCGTCCTTTTTCCTTACAGTATTAAAGACTGAATAAAATACCACGCTCGCTAACCCCCAAATAGTATATATTTTTACATTGTTGGAACGTTGTTATAGGGTTTTTAGGGCTATAAATGCAATATAAACGATTTCAAAGAGGTATTCTTCAAAGAGGTATTCTTTACATTCATGTTGTAGAGAGCATTTTGTCGAAAATTCCATTCAAAATGACATAATAATAGAAATTACAGAATTACATCAATAAATTATTTCAAACATAAAATTATTCCATTTTTGGGTTTATCTATTGGAACATGTTTTTTTTTTTTGTTTTGTTTATTTGATCAATGTTTCTCGATACCTTTTAATGTACCTTAATGTCTTGTAATTTGAAATTAATTTTAATATTACGTTATTAAATGCTTATGGATTTAATAAATTTTGATATTTTGATTTAAATATGTAGATACCTAAAAACCCCAAACACAACTCTACTCTATACAAATATTAATTTGAAACTGGTTTAAAAGGTAGGTAACTGTTACAAATTATAACTCTTTCGATGAAGACTAATGGTAGCTTTAACATAATATTAAATGTCCTGGTTTTATTCTTCATGTATGCGAGTATTTGTATATATTGTAAGTATCATAATTATTTATTAGTGTAGGTTGTATGAACTCATCTAAAATTGGAGATACATAAAAATTCAAGATTTTTTATACTCGTACATAAAGGTACGAAGCAAAACCAGCATTGTAATATCAATGTATCTAAATTTTTAATCAGGCGCACTGTATTCTGACTTTGGTGTATCTTTAGCATTTTTCGACGAACCTATTATTTATTCATAAACCGCACATTTAATTTAATTCACCGTAGAGAGAAAGAGTTTTATTAATTTTTGAATGGAGCATTGTTATGGAGAATTTATGAAATTATTTTTTGATAAAAGTTGAGTTTTCTTTTATTATTTTCAAATCGGTTAAATATTAATACTATAATCAGATTTAAATAAAAGCAATTCGACGACCTTGCAAAAAGATAAACATTTTTAAAAGATCCATCACCTTAACGTTAATATTACATTGGAAGGCTCTCTAAGATGTCCTTTTATTTTGTACATCAATACTTATCGTATCATCACAATTCATCCAGGCATTTTGGAAAAAGAATAAAGTTTTGCGGAAACTTTGAAACGTAATGTCTATGAATTGTGTCGCTACTATTATAAACTATTATAAGACTTGGTTATGTTTTAAAACGGTGTAAAAATTTTTCAAAAATAATCTCTCTACTTTAAAGACCAACGGCGGTCAATTGACGTAAAAGAAAATGTCGGTTCTAATAACTTTTAAATTTAAACTCAATTGTAATATTTCGCTATCATAGAAATATTGTGCAACCTAATTAACAGTGATAAATTAATATTCATAAAGTTTGGTGTAAAAATATTGTTGACCCCTTTTGGTCCTTTTAATGTTTAAATTCTCTTTATTATTCTCCTCGTAATTCTACGACAATTTTATTCGTTACAAAGATTTAAAAAATTGTAAACGGTAATGTAGTAACTACTTACCGAGTTTTTTTTTTTTTTAAATAAAATCAATTACAAGTTGAGCTAAATAAAAAAAAAACTACAATTTCAAGTTTAACAATCTAAGCATGACTAAAACGGTTGATGAAAAAACAAAAAAATAAACCACAAATGAAACAGCTGGAGAACATTGAAGTTTTGAGTACATATTTGTTAATAGCTGGCTCAGAGATGAACTCCATTAATTATCGTAAAATAATGGGGCTGATACATGAAAGCCGCCAGTATTCCGTCAGAATGTAATAGACATTCTTATTAAATTTTTGATTAATAAAATATTTATTTGAAAACCTATATAACTCTATAATTCTTGAAATAGACCCTATTATTACAAAAATATATTATGTGATCATTATTGTTTACTGTTTATTACGATTCTATATGAAAAATGTTAGTCTGTTGTTAGTTTCTTAGTTTCATGCATAAAATTTGATCTCAATTCAATTATGAACTCTAGTTATTTATACTCTGGTCAAATAATATATTGAAAAAACGGAGCCTATCTGTACAATAGAAAATTTAAATTAATCCTAAAATAATACATAATCTCTTTTTCTATAAATACTATACTTACAGGTAACCCTTGTATGAAATTATGATGTAGGTTATAGAATAATAAATACATATTTATTGCATTCTATTTTAAAGAATAAGTGAAATCAATATTTGGAAATTTTAAGACCGCATTATACGAAACTGCAACCGCGTTGTACAAGGGACGTCCGCAGTTTCAAAACCGTGTTGTAACGAAAACACGTTATAGAAGTAATGCGTTATACGAGAGTTACCTGTATATAATTGCTTTCAATTTAACACATTTTCAAAAAAACCTACTAATTATGATATTTTATATAAAATTAAAATATTATGCTCATCTTTTTTCTGGAAAATCGAAAGTGAATCTATTAAAATTTTGTGTTGCCATTGAACTGAAAATATCTCTACTTTATCGACTATTTCTCCTCATTGTCACCTGTCAAATATCATTTGTCATCAGTTAATTGTTTATTTACTTTATTTTATTTGGAAAAATAATTCGGTTTGTTTGCTTTAAGTTTGTTGGTAACCATTTTTCTAGGAAATTGACAGTAGCAGGGAACATTTCGTCATTGTAAACATTCTCACTTGACACAAGAAAAACAAATTTCATATTAAACAATTTGTCGATATGGCAGTAACTCAATAGTTACCGACAAATAGACTAATTTTTCTAACAAAGTAGAGTGGTGGTTAGCAACAACTTTGTGATCGACAATACGAATTCGACAAATTTGTTGAAGAAAATTACAGATTGGTGATACGTGATACGACCCCCCTGGATACGTGTCTGTTTAAAATGTTATTATCTTAAATAAATAAAGCGGAATGGTTTATTTATAGTAATTATTTATACTTATACAATATTACACATATCAATTGATTTTGATTAACAAAAAACTTATATTTTAAGAACACCTCCTCCTCCTCAAAAGAAAAAAAATCAGACAATAATATTTATCGCTTTAAGAATACATAGCCACAAAGTTAATCTATCAAATTGTTTTTTTTTTCTTGATCGCACTTTATTTTTGTAGTCTGCGCGAAAATAAGACGAGGCAGGTTTTTGGACCTTGGCTTTTGAAAAAAAAAACACGTTGCTTTTTTTTTATTCAGGCCATATACGTTAATGAAATTTAATTAACAAAACCATGGTCATGTTGATGTCAATGACTACACATTTTAATATTTGTTGTCAGATGTCTATATGTTAACATAAATTATATTGAAAGAAGAAGAAAAAGAAGAAGTAGGAGAAAAAAATAATTCTTTATACTTCGCTATTATTTATTCAGCTTTTTTTTTTATTAATACAAATCATGTAATAATTGTTATTAAAAATAAATTATCATTTCAAATAAATAATAAATTATAAATTTAAATTTTCAAATGAAAGCGAATAATTAGAAATGGACAATATATCATCATATGTAAGTAAGTAAGCAGTATAAAAATAGCACTTGTATGTTCGGAAATAAGTATTATAGGTACTTATGACATTAATCTTGTTAGGTGTTGGCTTTGCGGGAAAAAAACGAACTTTCTTTTTGAGAGCAATTTCAATTATTATTGTTATTTTTGTATGCAAATTTGGATTAAAGCAAGAAAAAAATTCATTCCTAATAGATTTTTTGTATAATTTTTTTTAATCGCATTTCCCCCCTTTTTTGTACAAAATCACATTGAACTCTTACAACGTTCAATCATACACACCACAAAAAAAAGGGATTGTCTGTCAACATAATTTTAATTCAAGCTACATGGGCGCCAGTTTGTGTAGCATGGAAAATCAAATATATGAAAAAGTTTCAAAAGAAAATATTCTACTTACATATATGTATGTAACTACCTTATATATTAGGAGTATATTTTATGTAAAAAGTTGTATTGTTAAATTTTTCATTGCAATTGAAAGTTAAAACAGACTGAAAAGACAAAATTATTTCCAATTTTTCTGATTTATGTATCTGAAACTTATCGGAGCTAAAAGTAATATGAGATATTTGATAAATTTTCAATTGATTTTCCAACAATAGAGAACGAAAAAACGTCTTTAACATTTATTCAAAAACTACCGAATGAAATTATCGATATGATCCTGCATAACGTTATCCGGTGACTATTTCCCTATATTCCAATGTTATTAAGCATAGTGCTAATTATCAAATATTAAGGGATATTGTGGAGAAAACATTTTTAATTTTTGATAGGAAGAAATTAATTGAATCGAAATTGTAAAAATAACTTTGAAGTTGAAGTTTTCTTCTAATTATTGTAAAGAAAAAATATAACCAATGTAATTGCGTATTTTGGGCTTATCGGACAGTTTTTTATTTTGTAGCGATCAATATCCATAGTAATCCATAAAAAAGTCCGTCTAAGAAAATAAAAAATTGAAAATTTAAAAATAGTGTTTGGTCACATCTAAGTTTTGTTTGCACACAAAAAAAATAAGTGCTTAGTTTAGTGTGAATACCGTCTACCTTTTATTTAGCAGCCTTTCTTTATTGGTGGTCTTGCCTATGTTCTATGGTGTTGTCTATGTTCTGTTTGAAAGGTTTGTTGTTCGTGTTATAATCAATTGGTGGACAATATACCATGGCTAGTTCATCCGTCTCTCTCTTTAACAAACTTCAAAAATCTTCACATGGGATTAATTTGCGGTTTTCGATAAATAATAGTAGACAATTACAAGTTTTTGTATATAATATTAACAAGGATTTAGTCGCCAAATGAATGGACGAAAGAAAATTGGCGCAAATCTTAATTTCTACATACGATGGTTAAGTACTTGACAAAAGGATAAAAATGGGTTTTTTTATGAAATGTAATTTGGGATATTTTACACCATATTGCAACACTATTTTACTAAATTTAACGAACAAATATGGCCGCTTTTTAAACAGTCCCTGTCATATCTCTTCGTTGAAAGGCTGTGTCCTCTCCTGAAACATTTGAAAAATGAGGGTTAGGGCCTTTTGTCAAATAACCATCGACTTTGCGATCTATCAATCTTAACATTTTTCAACGATCGAGTTACGCTATATAATGACATATCGGCACTACTGAATTTATTAATCTCCAATTTACAAGGTTAGTTAGTGAAAGTTAAATTGTTGTGTTTATTGCTGTCGTTGGATTTGTTCACTTGGATTCAGAAATACGCCCACGCAGTATATTCATCTTATGCAAAAGAAAGGCCAATCATACATTTTTGTTGATGCCGTATTATTACATACATATGTCTCAAGATGATTGTCTATACTTTTAGTGAAAAAGAAAATGAAAGAATTTTACAATATGTAATACAGTAAAAAGAGACATCCTCTACCAATGTATTCTTTTTAAATCAGAAAAAAAATACTTTCTTTTTTTATTAGATTTTCTTATTGGCAGATCTGCTGACAATTCTTTTTTTTTTATATATATATCATAGGTATATTATCGAGAGAAAAAAGATTTTTGGATATGAAACAGTTACAAATAAATGACCAAAAAAAAACCACACACACACAGACACGTTTCATCAATAAAATCAATTCGAAGTGTACACCTTGAAATAGAGGTAATCGGAAATAGAAATTCTTTCATTAAAATAACCAGCATGATCAGAGAGCACTTTTGTGCTGTATAATATCCCAACAAACACTCTTCATACACCTTTTACCTTTCTTATTGTTTGTTTATTTTCATGTTTAACGAGATTTTCATCGAGATTTTGTGCCTTTCTCTTGGCTATAAATCTTTTTGTAAAAAAATTTTTTTTCTTTCCATTTCTTGTATGTGTGTGTCGTTACGTCGAAATAAACATTTTAAAATATTACTTTCGTACATTTATCACAGCGACGTTGTAAACGCTTACGGCATATGACCTAAATTTATTGGTATTTTTGGTCAACAATCTTCTTTAACTGGCCCACATATAGAGGTGTACCTGCACCACACTGTACATACATACACACTGTAATTTAATATTACTTTTGTCCAAAAAAAAAAAAAAAAAATTAAAATCAGAACCGGAAATTGTAAAAATTTTAATTCATTAAATTGTTTTTTTTTCAGAAATTTTGTCGATGCGTTTGAATGTTGGCGATACAACAAATTTAAGAAATTTTCACATCAACAGAGAAAAAATACCGACAAAAATTGCAGTTCAGTTAATCATCGATTTAATTATTTGCCAGCTGAGTTTAATTATGAATAATTAATTAAGCAATTAATTTACTGATACGAAGCAATTAAAATTTTGAGGAAAATAATATTGTCAATGTCAATTTTAATGAATTAATGTTTAATGTAAAAAAAAAAATTAAAAAATAGTGTTTTTAAAATAAATAATTTAATGTGGTGTTTCTGTGCTATAATAGTAAAATTTATTGCCAAAAAAAAGATTTTTTAAATTATTTTAATTTGTGTAAAAATCAACAAAAAAATAAATATATGTGCAATTTAAAAAAAAGTGACTAATTTTGTGATTTAAACAATTAAAATAATGTCCATAAAAATACTTAATACAACAACATAAAATGCAATTTTAAAATAAGCCCCAACAAACATTTTTACCAGACGTTCTTTAAATGTTTTTGTTATTTCTGTTGTGGAACACATGATTTATATGAAGATTTTACGAGGCGAAAAAAATAAGAAAACAACAAATTTATTACTGCAAAAAATGACTGAAGAGAAAAAAGGGCAAAGAATAAAAAAAAAAGTATCGCAGTTAATTTTATATCCATAAATGGACTCTTGTATACATACATATACACAGGAAAACAGTGATTGTTAGTTTGTTGCTTGTATACATATATGCACACACACATATATACGTATAAATGCACGAAAAACAATTTAATATGGATTATTTTATGTCTTTGATTGTGTTTGTTCAGTAATAAAAAGATTAATAAATAAAATGAAGAAAAACTTGCAATTTATATTTTGCAAGGAAAATAAGATATAAAATAAAAGTAACACAATCAGAAAAAAAAATAAATATTAATAAGTGGTTGTGCGAGTGAAAAAGTGCTTTAATTTATTTATTTATTTTTTTTTGTACATGTAAAATTTTTCCAGTATATATTTATTATGAATTTCAATGTGGGATTATACCGTGCAATAATGGATTATAACATTGGATAACTTTTATATGAGTATTAAATGGAGGAATTAAAAAAGGTAATATTTTAAAATAAGTACCTACTACTTAAGTGTAATTAATATAAGTTTATTTTTTTTATTTTTTACATAACAGTATAAGTATTTAACCCTTTCGCAGGCGCTGGTATACATTTTTACCATCCACCTATTTTATAAAAATTACCAACATTGCTAAGTTTAATTATTCAGACAGATATTATTCAAAATTATAAAATAATAATTATTATAATTTGCCCTCGATAGGGTTAAGATTAAGACCTTTAAAAAAAGTTGCTAAAGACATTATGTAATGTACATAAATATTGTATTAATTGCTAACTGTCATACAATATTCTTTAAAAATCTCTTTATCTTTGGAGTCTTTTTTTAAGTTTAGATTACGTAATTTTAACCTAAAAAATGTCTTGAAAACTATTTCGCTTTTAATGTAATTAAGTATTTATAATTTAGGTCATGGGTCTCCAAATTATGGCCTGCGGGCCAACACCGGTCCTCGAGCACTTCCAATCCGGCCCACGGTATCCAACCCACCATAGTTTATTTTGATTACATTGTAAAATTTACAATGTAATTATATCACAGAAAATAATAATTAGATGTATTTATTTAACGACCAATAAAGAAACACAATAACTGACATGCTTACATTTGAAATCGAACATTTTAACTGTAATTAATGATATGAGATTTATGCAGCTATCTCCGCCGCAATTGACACTTGCCCATAAGTACCAACAGAAATTGTGAACGGAGCGGAGTCTACCCCTACCCTCTACGACCTGCGTTATAGATATCTCACTCGTCGGCTTGTCCCAATTTCCGGTTCAAAACTACAGTATGTTGATATGGTGAGCTAGCTAGATCTTGCCCTTTTGACTTAGTGGCGGAGTCAGTGTGGCCCTTAGGCTAAAATGTTTGGAGACCCCTGATTTAGATGGTTAAAATGTCTAAAAGGAATCACTTAATTTACCAAAAAAATATTGCTAATAATATGTTGTTGAAGTTACTTTGACTTTAAGGTCAGAATTAAGTATTATTCGAATCAAATATTTATTTACATTTCAACAGTATAGTCAAATAGTCATTTATGATATTTCTTAGGGTCAGTTAGGGTAAATTTAAGATATATTGGATGCGATTCACCAAATCGTTGTTGTTCCCGTGAATTTGAATTTGCTGTGAAATTCGTTCTGTCCGTGTCAATTGTTTGGAAATAATTTTACTACCATTAAAATTTTGTTTACCTTTTTGTATCATTTTTTTTTTAATGACTGTGGATTTATTTCACCAAACATATTAACTGAAACTGGTTATTGGTACCTACTTATAGAAAATTTTTACCTTTATTTTAATACAGTTTTTTTTATTATTTTAATAAAATGTTTAAAATAAAGGAACAAAGTACCGACCATAAACATATACAATTATTTTACTAACTGCACTAATTTTCACCACAAAAACAATTTTTTCCCGCACAACAAGCAGACAATCACTTATAAAAAATTAAACGAAACTTAAATTAAATTATTAATAATTTATTTTAAATATGCCAATATAAAAAACCCAACACATTTGACAGCTAAAACAATTCAAACGCAGCGTTTATATTATCAAAAAACCCTTTAAATGAATTTTTGAATCCAATAAAATACATACAAATGGTCAACTTTGCCATCTGCACATAGGTGGCAGTGTGTTTTGTGCATGCAATTTGAAATTGTTTTTGGTATTTCTTTGATTTTTATTTTTTATGTCAAACATATTTTAATGACAACGATACAATTTTCATTGCATCAATAAAGGCACTGAATGTTTACTATAAACAAATGTGACGTTGAATGTCACGTTTGGAAAAAATCGCATTAAAAACGCACCGATAAAAACATATTTCACGGCAACAATCACAAATTCAAGAATCGGACTAATAACGATTGCAAATATAATAAAGATCAACAAGTTGGACTTTGGAGATAATATTTTCTCTTCGTTACATTTTTGGTCTATCCACCATTTTACTAAAGACAACTTCTAAAGACTCTACTTACCCAATACCAAATATTTAGTCAAAGTTCACCATTCGTTACTGTTTAGTATGCATTGACAATTACATAATAAATATTCTAAAATAGGAAGATGTTATTTTATTGACCACTTACAGTCGGACACACTATATATAGACAGTTTTACATAACTATTTTATAAAATGCATTTTCAAATTATGCACATTTTATGTAATGTACGTACACAAAACAAACAAGCCCATGCGCTTGCTACTCCATACACCTATTTCAGTTTAATTGATTGAGGTTGTTTCATTTACCTTGGCACAGTTTTCGAATATTCATTTTAATGAAACTTTTTAGTTTAATATGGTTTTAATTGGAAAAGTTTTAAAATGTTTCAAAATAACATAATAAATCGGTATCATATACATACCTATGAACTGTACATACATATACATATATACATATACTTATATAGTTTGTTAAATTGTTCCATAAGCTTTAAATATTATTTCAAAAGTTTACAATTGCTAACGAAAATATGTACCTTCTTATTACTTATAAAAGTTGTTGTTACAATTATAACACCTAACAATTTATTGATACATTTTAATTAGTTATCGATTATTTCCATTCCATAATTAATTTCGACGAAACAAAACTTTTTTTTTTTTTGGAGAAATATTACTTATTTAGTTTAAAGTACGAACCTACTCCATTTATGTGTATTTCATTAAATATAACTACTTTAACCGGTGATAAACTTTAAAGTTTGGTTAGCATTTTTTATAGTTTTGTGTACGTAGTATGTAAATACATAAGTATGTAGATCAGATTTAGACATACGTACATTACATATTTAATTATCCAGTTTGAAGATTTATATCTTTTTCCCTGGTGTCGTTATAATCTTATAATGTAAAATAATTTAAATTTTTGAATATTTTCCGTCTAAAATATGTAAGTACCTGCTTGGTAAATAATAAGATATAAATATGTATGTATATGTAGCAGTGACGACACGTGAGACTTATTGATCACATCAAAATTGGTCGTTCACCGAACCGTTATAAAGTGACACAATTTTGAACATTTCTTTATACTAAAGATGTGATTTTGAATTGCAAGCATTTTTTGTTAAATTCAAATTTTTGGAAAAATTTAACCCTTTAAGGTCCATACATTTTGAACATGTAAGGGTTGACCAAAAAATGATGGGATCAATAATTATCACGAGTCGCCACTGCAGGTATAATTATGTAAGTAAGTAAGTACTTACATATATTATACAAAACATAGTGAAGACGACAAATTTTCTAACTTTTCTGGACCCTGCTATGCTTGTTATTATGGTAAATAAAAAAAAATTCTTGTGGTATTTTATTCAAAGTTTATTTTGTTCCCTTTACGAAATTTCCGCAGAAGGTAGCCGTTTTTATGTCCTATTAATAATTACCTATTACCATTACCAAAATACTAATTATTGGACAAAGTGTCTCGTCAGTTCTAATGAAATCGTTGTGTACTGTCTGGTATTTCAAAATGTTAGGATCAAATCAAGCAACCATTGCAGCGCTACCGTAGAGGCGATTAGGAAATGATATATGTGGTCAGAACATGAACAAAGATCGTATTCCATGACGACATGTTTGATCAGAGGTGCCACAGTCGCAAGGGGAGGATTCGACCATACCTCATCTGAACAGCGACTGAGCGCATCTGCCATGGTTTGTGCGTACTCGATTCAGCTGGGTCCAAATCGGACGTGTGGCAGCTCGAATCCGGGTAGTTTCGAGTTTGTTTTGAGGATAGGACGCCATTTAGTTGAACCCGAATCACACCATCTACTTCTCCATATTTCCACTCAGACTCACTGATCAGTTTCCGTTTAAGTATGTAGAAAAACAGTTAATATCAATGTGCTATTTTATGACCATTTAATATTTGGGAAACTTTTAACAATAGGGTAGGGAAAAAAAGTAATACTAATTACAAAGCGTAGTGTAAAACATCCTATAATTTAGTAGATGTTTTAGATAAACCTACACCATACACTAAATTTTTTTTTTTTAAATTAAATCAAGGTAGTAGATTTATTAAGAGAGTTCAGGGCCACATTGAAAAAAACAATGCTGTTCAGGAAGATCGGCGTATGTTTTACCTTTCTTTATATATCAAGAAATCACCCTTTACCGGATTAGTATTCTTAATCGGGACATAATTACTTATATATTTGTTCCAGATACATTTACGAAAAAAAGTAAGTAAATCTCAAAATAAATATTTATTTTGGAATTTCCATAGTCATATGTATTTATGTTAATTCTTTTGTTACTTTATTTCAATTGAAGAATGGTTAAAAAAAAAACTCATGAAGTTAATAATAGAAATTATATTTTTGGCATGTAAAAGAATTTGAAAACTTTGAACTTTCAGATGTCATCTGTTTGCCAAATTACAAAATAAAATAAAATATTACGTTATTATTATGAAGTGTGTTGAAATCAGGGTTTTTTAGCTTTTTATTTAAAATTTATTGTATATTTATGTATATAAAAATGAAAATTGACAGCGTAGTCATTTTTTTAAGAAATGTTGACTTTTTGTTTTTCTTTAAGTACTTAATTTGAAAATTCCCAAGGGTACCTACGACAAAAAAAAACTTTTCAACAAATCTCTAGCAAATTATACATCGCGGATAAGTATGTGCTTAAAAATATTTGTCAGGAAATTTTGGGCCCTAAAAAAAACGTTTTGGATTATACGAGTATCCAACCCTAATTGATATTATATTAAACTTACCTAGTTACACATAAATATTAACAGGAAGGTTGCGTTATTTTAAAATTTTAAAATATACTTAAATATTGCTGTAAACATTCAATAAAATTATTACCAGTTTGTCCTTGGCTATGAATATGAATTACATATGTATATACATATATATTTGAGCAAGATAATACATAAGTATATACATACATACCTACTTACAGAGGTATTTAGTTATGTATAGCGAGACAAGTATTTATTGGAGTTTCAGATAACCACTAAACGTGCTACCTGTGCTTATTTGATATTTAAAAAAAAAATGTTTTTATTTGACTAGGCAATTACCAATTACACATATTAGAATAATTGATATTCTTTATATTAACATTAACATTGAATTGTTATGCTTAGTTGTTCAGAAATAGTTAATATGATTATAAGAATCGGTGCATATACATACTTATTAATCCATTATTTCATAATATTTCCTCAATATTCATCAATCAATTAAGTAAAAATATCTTTATTACAATGTTTTCAAGGTTACAAACGGTTAAGGTAGGAGTATTTTCCGTCAAAACGAGCGAGACATTAAATTACTAAATTACTAGCATAAACAAACCAAAATGTTGATGAAATATAATTACTCTGATCCGATGAATTAGATTACTTAACTATCCGTGTGAGAATTTTTCGATAAGTCAAGACAAATCGTTGGAATATTAAATTTAAGTATTTGCAAGAATTATTTAAGAATAATTTAAAATAATATTTAATTTAAAATATGTACAGGGTGGATAAAAAGTTTCTGACCACCATTATTGATTAGTTAAAATTTTTAACATGCCCACTTTGATTGGTTGGTATAGTGCGAGCGACATGCATGCATATGTCAGACCAGTGAAACCTATGTTGATGGAAATAAATATTATGATGTCACACCGCAAAACAAAGTTTAATGGTAGCTAAAGGGCCTTTTTAAAGTGGTGTGGCAAGATTGGTCGGGTAACTCTTTCGACCTGAAAACAATCGAGAATTAATAGGCTGATGTTCAAGAGACAGTGTTTGTGCACCTAAAACCAACAAATCGAGAAACGTTAGTAAGAAAGTTGTGAAAATTCTCGTATAAGACGATGGTTTACAATGGTCTCATACAACACGAAATTTTGTTTGAACCTATCGACCTTGTTATAGGAGGGATACCCGTACACTGAAACCTCGATTGCGCCGTTTATTGATTCCACAGAAAACCGACGCAAAAAATCTATTAAGTAGGTACATAGTATATTTATAGGACTTCTTTTAGTGGGTCTCATCTAAATAAATAATATGAAAACTGAAAATTGTGCCAAATTGAAACGCATAATGATTAAAATTGAAAAAAGTAATCTTTAATATTCATTCTAACGAAATAAGCAAATTAACACTAATATTAGGCCGTCAAAATTGCGATAGTTCACGCACGTGCAAATTTATGCATAACATCGTCGCAAAATAAATGTGAACTTATGATATTCACCTAGCATCAGCATCAGCTGCTGAGAAATTGTATTATTAATTGTCTAAATTTTAATTGTTAAATTTACATTTGTTAACAACTCCACTTCAAAATTTTCGAAACATTGATTAAAACATTTTTGCGACGCATAAACAAGGCAATGTCGGAACGGAATTGAGGTTTTAGTGTATAATTACTTATATAGTAGCCTAAACACGTTCGGTCTTTTCGATGCTATTGTTTTCAATGGTATCGAAAACTGCTCAACAAAATTACCTATACATCTACAATACATGAATAAATCCGAGCTCTAATAAATTCTTTTTTTCAGGCTTATTAACCATGAATACTTCTAAATAAAAACAAACTATCGAATACAATATCATCGAATACTTACTGCATATTCAATAAAAATTGTGATAAAGTTTTTTACTGCGATTTATTATTTCCATTGAAATAGGTAGTGAACATTTTGTGATGCGGGGGATGGGTCATGGGTGGCTTGGTTATTTTTCGGCTATTTAAAATAGAAATAGAAAATGATGCTCTCAAAACTGATCTAATGGTTAAAAGTAGATATTTAATACTTGTTCAGGGGGTCATATTAATGAATTAAAAATGCCAAGAAATATGAGTTCGTCTACTAGAAAATATTTCTGAATGTTCAATTAAAAAATGTGTTTAACAACATTTAAGAATGTAGTGTAGGGTAGATAAATAAAAATTAAACCAAGCAGGTATTAAATGGTTGGAAAGAGTATGCAATTTTCGAGGCAACTTTTTATGGAGCTATACAATTTCATTTGACCTTTTGGCCGTTTGGCGGTACTTTTTATAGTTCCGCTTTTCGTTAGAGTTTTTCAATTTTATGCACTGGGTTTATTGCAGAAATGTTGGGGCGGTACTTCTATAGATTATGTAGTTACCCAATAAATTTTTATTTTGTAGCATTCTTTTTGGATATATTTTCTCCCAATGTTAATTCTAAGTAAGTTTTAAGTAAAAAGTTAATAATATAAATAGGTTATAGTAGATACTATATAAATTAATTACACTTAAATTAATTACGGTTTCGCTTTAATACGGTTTTCAAATAAAAACAAAATAGTTGGTGTTTTTTTTTCGACTATACATTTTGTTTCATGTATTTACAGACGCACCCGTTTCATAAAATCGATTACATTGCATTAAATGCATTTATTTCACAAACTAACGCATGTGTCGTTTGCCATTGACGGGTGCGTAAGTTTGTAAATAATTTTGCATTTCTAATAAGAAATATATTTTATAACATTTTATTACATATTGTAGCCCAATCGTCACTTAGCATTTAGCGGAACTAATCTTCATTTTTCCATATAATGCTTGTCTCATTTTACATGGTTATTAAGAACGTATCTATGAGTTTTCCTTATATTCTTTGACTTGACTTACACTTCTTAGTATTTAATACCAATCCTCCTTTTTTATATGCAAACTCTATCTCGTTTTACACGGTTTCGATTTGGACGATTTTCTGTGCAACGTATCTACCGTGCAAATCAAGGGATGGGTATATAACGTGTGTTTTTCCTCACTCGCTTATCGAGACTAAACTTTGTCTATTGAGTTCATTACCTTAAAAACTAATTACATCTATATCATAATATTAATGAGAATAATTATAATTTAACAGGTTGATACCGCCACATAGGAACATTACCTATAAAAAAACGATTTCCTTCAGAACTTAATTATTTTTTTAATTTAAATTAACTTATTAAATGCAAAGCGTTGATAGTGAAATTTCATTGGTGTCAAGTATTTTTATTTACAAGTAGGTACATACGTATTTTGAAATAAGAAAGTTAATTTTACTCATAATTATGCGTCATAATTTAAACACGTTTTTATCTAACTATGTATTGATTTTCCGGCTTCGATATGTCACAATTTATCTGGTTCTTAATTAGGTACACAGACAAGAATCTTATTTGCTGTTGATATAATCGTTAAAAAAAAAATGCGTTTTCAGATTCTTTAAGTATTTAGGTCAATATTTATTATTAGTCATTAAATAGTTTTGGCACACTTTTTATATTGTTTTTATTTGTTTTATCATCGTTCAATATTATAAATGCTCACATGTTTTGAAAATAAATATTTTTTCATCTGAATTTACGTTAGACTTGTACAACACTCTGACTACTACCCAAGTATAAATATTTAAAAGAAATTTATTAAACTTCTTATATAATTGATATAATGTCGCATATATACAGTGGATCATAGAAATATTCGTACAGATAAGTAATAAAATTATGTTTTGATCCAGAATTTTTAGTCTTGATTTTGTTAAAAGATTACGTCTACCTGTAAATTACAAACAAAACAAATCTTCAAGTGCATCATCTCAAGATTATTTTCTGTGATACCTATTTCGTTTAATAATAAGGTCCATCCATTAGGTCAAAAGTTCATTCATCAAAGGTCAATCCACTAGGTCATTTTCTCAAAACTGTATGTACCAACGGTAATTTACTCTTATAATGGAAACGATCAAAGTACATTACCGGTGTGAAAAAGGTCTGATCAGTCATTACATTGACATAATTCGAAATATAACTTTAAAAATTTGTAAAATAAAGTTTTTTAAAGTTTTCCACTTAAAAATATTATAAATTTCATTGACAAGTGGTGATAAGTGAACTGTACAAATAATTTTGTGGAACATTGTATATAATTCGCTTACAATATCTTATATTAATGTAAATAGGCAGGGCCGGTTCTGCCATATGTGCAAGGTGTGCACCACACATGAGTGTTCAAATTAAGGAGACTGAACACTTAAATTATATTTCTTAAGTTTTGTAATTTTATCATTGTATACTCGTATCATATCTATTTTTTTATTTTATTTACTGGATACTGGATAGGGGCGTCCAAATAATAATTGCACACAGACGGCCAAATATCTAGAATCGGCCCTGTAAATAGGTACATAAGTACATAATATAGCATTATATTGATTGTCCATAAAGCATTTGGCATTGATATTTACCTACCTGTATATATTCACGTTATAAATAATAATGAACGTATACATATGCATGTATTACCTAATTATATTACCATACAGATGTAAGTATTAAAATTATTTAAATTTCTTACATCATATTATGTCAGCTGTTTATAGTTAGAAAACAAAAAAAATCCAAATATTATTTAGGAATTATTGACAAAGTTATTTTTATATTTTAAATGGATTTATTTACATCATCAATTTAACGTATTAAGATAAATTTTACTCACCATTTACTTTCCTACTTATGTACTACTACTTTTATATACCTAAATCAAGATTTTAAATTACAAGTTTCATGCTAGAATCTTATCTTATCAACGACATTTCTTATCTTATCTTATCTTAAATAACAAATAAATTATGATTAAGTAAGTAAAAAAAAAATCAATTGAAGAAAATTAGACTTGACACACCAAATACTTTTTTTATAGGGTTAGAATTAATTTTTCTTAATTATTACTTAATAATATTGGCACGTGCCTAACGTTTTCTACTTCTCTGTGTTTCAGTTCTAAATTTCCTGGGTGAATGTAGGATATGGTCACGTATAGGAGCACCAATTCTTTCTTCTTTACGTTTGCATATCCTAGCTGCCTTTTTGCATGTTAGGCTAGGTTAGGCTAGAGTGGTGGCGTCCATGAAGCCAGCATAGACCACTTTTTTGGGTCCATACCGATCCCACATTTATCCTATGTCAAATCCCTATTGATGACCTATTACATTTATCTCATTGATATGAGGACATATTCTTTGTGTTTTGGAAAATGCTGCACTTAAGGTGTTTCTCCTTAGGAAACCTTACAAATGGTCGCGATTTTCACCTGTCACCTTTTAGCACTGTTATTCTGAGATAATGCAATTTTTAGACTATTTTTAAGTCCAATCCATTCACCCGGCCTCAGACTAAAGTCAACATACCAGAGAAAATCATTTTCGTGTTTTTCCCTATTCGGACTTGAATTCGGGAGCCATTTGATCGGTTTTTTGCAAGTTACAAATGTATGTTTCGTGTTCACTGTTCTATATTTAATAATTGTTTCCTTTTTAGTTTTTAATGTTTTTAAAAAAAATTGTTTGTTGCCGCTTCGACGGTTGGAATCACACTTGCCGTGTCTTTGAAGAAATCTCTACCACTCCAGCCAATCCGATACCATTTTATCGACCATAAAAATGTGTTAATATATAGATGGTGGATGGAACATTATAAAGGAAAAATAGGTCACAATAGTATTACAAAATTTAGATACAAAGTTAACAATTAATTTACAATTCAATAATTTAATAAAAACAAAAAAAATAAGGTAACGGCCATTGCAGGGATGTTACAATTTACTTGGATATTTCGAAAAATCTACAGAATTTACAGAGACCCACTAAAGTTTGCAATAAATCATAAAATAAGTTGAACCAACAAAACTCTTTTTCATTTATTGAAGGATACATTTTACCAAAGCTCATTCAGTACGATTACGTCATAATAAAATAAAAAGTACTTACTCAACCGGTAATAAGAATAGAATTTGAATCTAACAAAAAGAATAAAAGAAAAATTAATTACAAAAGAACGAAAAAAAAGAGGATGAAATGAAATTGTCTGTGACGATATTATGTATTTGGTAAATTAAATTAAAGATTAAAGTTAAAAAAAAGAAATCAGCTGTCATTCTTTAAAAATTACTGAGAAACATCTCTGAAAGATTGAGAAAATGGTATAAAAATATTGAGAAAATGTATATCTACCTCTACCTATAAAAAAAGTACACTCCCTACTAAAACAGACACAAATCGACGCTACCTATCTGAAGACTGGGATCGATATGTATTTTATTTATTGTAAACCACCACGAATATTCACTACGTTACATTTTGGTTATCTTAGTTTTTATCATACTACTCCGCCGCGTACTCACTGATAGTCGAACGAGAAAAGTCCTCTTCTTCCATTTGATCAATCAATCAAATTTTCCCAAATCAACCCAATGACTCTTCCTCTTGTAATCTTGTTTGAAACCGGTTTTCTCTCTCGGATGTTGAGAAGGACAGGGACCGTAGCGACAAAATTTTGAACGGTGGCAAATAACAAAACTAAATAAATTTAAATTAAAAATGACCATTGAACCATACAATAATAAATAATACAAAAATAAAGCCGACAAGGTCGTTACAGGTAAGGCTTTATAAAAGGGTAGGATGGAACTGGAGAGCCTCCTTGTGAATTGGAATTTGGCACTTAACCCCTTATAAATACGAATTTAAGAGAAGCCATAGGATTTTATGTGTTATTTGTTTATTATTTAAATGTTATTCTTAATGAGAATGTGAATTGGAAATAGCAAAAAATACGGAGATGCATGTGTGGGAAGGTTCAAATGATTATTAGAGTGGGAGCACTGGTGCGGCTTCATGTAAGGTCATTGGTGACTTGTTACTTTATCAAAAGTCATTTCATGTAAGGTGACTGTCACCAAGCAAATCACCAAAAAGTGACTAAATATAGGTGTCACTTTTCTAATTTTGTGTAGTTATTTTTTTTTTTAATATTTAGCAAATATTTGCGACAGAAAAATAAAAACAAAAAAATTCGACTGAAAAAAATTATTTTGACGTCATTTTTATATACCGTGAAGTTAGCTGAGTTTACATTTTTGGCATGTTCAAAGTGGCCACAATGAGCAATCACTTTAAAATGATCTCTAATGAAAGTCACTAAAATTACAGTCACCAATAACCTTACATGAAGCCGGGCCCTGGTTTTAAAAGATTGTGGCCCTTGTGGAGGAAGAAAGAATATGTGTGGGAATGATGAAAATGATGGTACAGTAAATGGCGAGTGAGTGAGTGACTGATAAAAAATAATAATCTACGATCAATGGGAAACACGAAGGAGTGATGTTACACACTTTAAATTATTTAATTACAGAGTTATGAGATATTTGATTACATAACATTTTCTTCGAATTACTTAATACACAACTCTTAAAACCATTCCACAGACTCGAATTGCTACTATTCTTCTTCTTCTTCTTTTTTTTTCCTTTGCTTATAAATAAAATTTAACATTTATGTCATCATGATTCGGGTCGTCAACATGTAATCCCTTTCCCTATATACGCATCCATAAAATTGAACAATAAGCCAGGCTCTTTTTTTCTTCTCCTCTTTTTTTTTCCTTCATAATTTATTTTTTCCCTTTTCATATTATATTTTACATTTATACACAAGGCACACATTTTCTCTCGGCATGGGATTTTTTGACCTGCGCGGCCTATTCAGAGACGACATACAAAAAAAAAAAAAAAAAATTATGAGACATTATGTGAGTTGTATAGAAAGACGAAAGACGAAAAAAAAACAAACAAAATATCCAAAAAAAAAAAAAAAACCAAACCAAACTGAAATCATAAAAATGCTTAAAAGATTTTAAATAGAAAAAGAAAATTCTTAAATTGTGAAATTAAGGCCGATCTGCTATGGGTGCGTTATGTGTGTAGCATTGGCAGACACGGGCATAATTCTCGTAAATATAAAAAAAAGGTTTATCGGTCAGCGTTCTCATATATTGCTGCACGTGTGGCAACACACTAATTTAAGTAATCTACTTAAAAAAAAATATTAATAATTACTTTTAAGTTAAGTGAAGTGTAAGTGAAATATAAGAAAATTGTGTAGCTAGGCTATTAATAGATATTTAATGCATTTATAGGTTGTACTACTCATACAATCAATTTTAATGGAATTTATGTTATAGGAGGAGTATTAAATATTTACAGTGAGAGTTTCGATGAATTCATATTTATCGATTGATATCATTACTAAATGAAAATGTTAGTTGAATTTTTAAAACAAATTAAATTCAAGGTTAACGAATGGTAAACCACTTGCACGTGACTCGCGTTGATTATAACCGTGACATATTTTGATAATTTCAATTGCAACACGTGGCCTACAAGGCAAACATTTATGAAATATACTTAATGTATCATTTTGCTGGTCAAATAGGGGGTTCTTTTTTTGGTGGGGGGGGGAGGAAGTGCATATTTGAAGTAAAGTGTTTTTTTTTTAAATATTAATTCTATTTATTGAAAACGTACTTGATCACTTGACTGTTTTATCCGAGCGTAACTCGGGTACGGAGTTTGTTCGTATACTGATGAGCTCGAGCGCAGTGCTGTCGTTTTACAATTTGTCAGAATAGTAGTATGTTTCGAAAAACGGAATATTTTGGACATTTTCGGAGTACCACATGGTAAAGTGAAGAGCAAAAAAAAAAGGTCATTGTATTAATATTAATACATAGTATACAAATTCTAAGTCGGTATCCATTTTTTTCACACTTTCGTTATAAACTGCAAATTTTATCAAATTTTTGCTATTACAATGTACTTACTTTAAATAAATAAAAACAACAATTTACTTATATGTTATTTGAATAATAATGACTAGTCAAAGTAGTATAAGTAGTATGGCATAGTAAAATGGAGTAAAAGTACTCCGATTAGAGTGAAATGACAGAATTGTGCAGTACAATAATAAGAAATCACAACTCTTTAGTCTTCGGTACAATCGCATTACTCCCCAAAGCAAAATACTACCATTTTTATACATTTATACATATTTTTATACATATTTACTTATATTTTATTCCAAAAAGTCGGCTTGTGTATAAATTGGTATTGTAAATTGTAAACCGTGCTCACGTCCAAGGCTTTCTATCAGCTGTTAGCTATTACATGTTAGAGTGTTTACTCAAGTTTTAATACATACAACATCCTCAGATTTCCTCTTTTAATCCTTAAACACACATTTGGTTTTTTTTTGGCTAATCCAATGTGGATTCGATTTAAGCAAATTAAAGTGTTCACCTACGGATCGGTTGTTCCAAGCTGACGAAAAAACATGGCGAAAGACTAGTTTTTGTGCGTGATGCGTTTCCGAAAAGTTTCAGTGTTGATTAGTATAAAGATTAGTTGAGATCTGGCTTAAATATCTATTATCGAATAAAAATATTTGCAATGATCATTCTCATGTCATAGCTAATGAGATAAAAATTTGAAAAACTAACACTGTAGTTGTTTGTTTATAACGTTCCTCAATGGTCGTCACATGTTTGTTGTCTTTTCTATTAACCCTAAAGTCCGTTGGACTCCGATAAACAAGGAAAAACCTATAACCTTTTAACGAAAAACTTTTTCAACCGGAGTTTTTTTACTATTTGTAAGTTTTATAGAAAAAAACCATTTTTTCGCAACAATTGTATACTTACTCTTACTTTTCTTTTATAAAAAAATTTGCGCTTTAGGGTTGAATTATTGTTAATTTATATATCTAAATTTTGTATTATGCTTATATCTATTTTCCCTTCACAATGTCCCATCCACCATCTATTTCTGTACACAATTCAATGAGCAAAGAAAACAGTATCGGATTGACTGGACTGAGAAATAAGGAGTAGAGATTTTTTAACAGACAGAAGTGAGATTTTAACCACCGCTGCGGCAATAAGAACTTTAAATTAAAATAGTAAAACATTAAAAACAAAATTAGAAACAGTAACAAATATAAAACAGTAAAGACGAAACATACATTTACCACAATAAGGAAGAAAGAATTGGGTCTCCCACGTAGTCACATTCACATCATTACAATTACCCAGGAAATGTGGAGCTGATACACAGAAATAAGAAGAAAAAATTAAGAAGTAGGTGCCATCGATCCTCTATTATTTAAATAATTATTTTGTTTTTTTTTTAATTTTTACCATTGTGAAGCCCAATGAGTCGGGGTATTGCATTTTTACCATTTTGTTCATTTTACCTTACCAAAATGGTCATGCATTTAACTTATAGGATCTCAGAAGATCGATAAGTACATAATGATCTACTGTTTTGCATGCTTAAATCGATGTCAACGATCTTAAACGTTATTTCTTTGTATGGAAAGTATGTCAAATCTTATAAATCTTGTCGTAGGACAAGCAACACAACAAACTGAATCTTAAGCATAAATAACACAATAAACACATAATTTATGTACTCGATTAATTGACAGGCCCCATAAATATCCCGTCCACAAATTCACAGTACATATGTGTGTGTGTGTGTATCTATAGATTTTTATGAATTAATTTCAAATTTAACCAAACCAAACAATGAATTTGATTTTTAAAAGATAAAAAAAACATCGAAATTAAATTGAAAATAAAAAAATAAACAAAAGAACTTTCATAAATAGCTCTATAAAAATGCAAAGAATAAGTCGAAATAGAAAAGGAAATAGAATCCAATAAAAATTATCTTCCAATGTTTCAATGTTTGTTTACATGCGCAATTTATGATTTTTAGTATTTATAGATAAATAAAAAGAAATAAAACAACTTCTCAATGACACTTAAACAAAAATATTGTGTATGTATGAATGTATGTATATCTGTTTAGCTTAGGCTGTACACAATACTCATACTTAAGAGACACATGAAATATTTCAACATCTAAATCTAAGTATAGTCTGTTTCATGGTTTTCATATATAAATCTATCATCTCCTTATGTATATGTACTAATATATATGTAGGTATGCATGTTGTCTGTTTATATACACAAAATGTTGTCTATTTATAATCCCAATGTGTACTGTACTTATACTAAGTACTAAGTACATATCATAACAATGAATATTCTATATAAAATCGGTGTACGATGATGACATTGTTTGTGAACTCTTATTAAAGTACATATGAAAACAAATCAAGATGTTTATATAATTCATTGAATTTTGGGTTATTTAAGTTGATTGCAAACGGAAAATTGCCGTGCAATAATTGTAATTTGGAAACGTTTCGTCAGAGTTCAATCACCTTAAATACAGACGAATCGCCGACCGGGTACGTTGTTAAATCTAAATGCCACTTATTAATGTTATTGCATATGGAATTTAATTTTTAATTTATGATATTTAAAAGATCTATTTTAGCAAATATGATTTTCTTGTAAGGCTTGGTTAGAGGATAAGTATTTAATAAATAATTCTTAAAGAATTTTCTACGGTTCGATTTCGACACATGGTATGGAAGAGATATTTTCTTATTCCACTGTAAGATGGAATTTAATACAAAATGAGAAAAAGTTATTCTCTTTGTTTATGAGAGCAGTAAGATGAGATTTTTATTTGTCAAATTATAAAATAATAAGAAATTTATTTCACCAATGGTTAGTTATCGTGAGAAGTTCAATATTTTTTTGTTTTCATATAATTTGTGTTCTTTATTTTTGTTTCAAATTTTTTTTTTAAATCAAAGCAGACAAATAGAACAATTTAAGCACAAAATTTCACTTTGGTAAATCCCACAAACAAAACCAATGAGATATTAGTTAACAAACTGTCAAAAAAACTCCCTGCCAAAAAATGACTACATCATCGATCTTACGTACCAAACAAGAATAAGCAAAAGTCAGATGTTAAAAATTCCCTGAGATAAACTTACATAAGTGAGATAAATTACTTCGAACCGGAATCGGGAAACAGTACCTGTACTAAATGAAGTTATCGACAACATTTTTCGGTGAAAATTGTTTTGAGACCGCACTCTATCTTCCCTTCAGCACTTTACTACTTATGTACTTGCCACGAAATAATTTTGGATTAATTTCTTGTAGATTTTTTTTACTTGAATTTTCTTTACGGCGGTCTTTACAGTATATAATCAGAGGATTGGTTTCTCAGGACACAACCGTTCACTTAGCTTAGCTTATGAATAAAAATCCACAATTTATCGATAATAGATTTTATTCTAAGCGATTAGATTATAATTTACTGAGCTAAAACAAAAGAGCCAAAAAAAAACCGTCAAAGTGAAAAGTTGAACCTTATTAAATTTACTCAAGTAAAAGGAAATCAGGAGATACAATGGAAGGGAGTAAAGAAGGAAATCGAAATAAACAGTGATTGACAGGTAATTTATATTGAAAATAATATACTCTGTGGAAGTAACATTTTCCATAATAGAAGAATTTTTTATTGAAATTGTAGCCGTTCAGTCAACGGTTAGATTTTCGATCACTCACGCTTTCGAGCAGTGAGGAGCATAAAAGCCGGACAAAAGTTACGATAATCGACCAAGTTCTAAGTTAGTATAACGGTTTACGGATTGCAATATGTCACTACAACTACAACTATACATATAGGATTTGGTATAATTCTCATATTGTGCGATTGTTCTCAATTTGTTATTGTCATAGCATTGATCTAGTAAGGTTCTGGTCCTAAAGAAAATTTAAAAGATCACTATTTTTGAGTGTGCATTTGGTTTAGAGGTGAATTTTAAACAAGGCAAAATGAATGTACCCGAAAAACTGACTAACGAAAACGTAACGATAACGGATTACAACTTTGAAGGTGTAACTATTTGGAAAACCTTATATCAGGTGATAAGATAACAACAAAACAGCGGTTGTACAAGATAGAATACAGAATGCTAAGAAATGGTATTGGGCGAACGTTGAAATATCATAACAAATGGATCAGAAACGTGTGGACTATGATAGTGATTGAAGAAAATAAAATGAGGATTTTTGAGAGAAGAATCCTTTGGCGAATTTATGGACCAAATCTAGCGGACGGTATCTATTTCATAAAACGAAACTTTAATTATTCAGATAATTTAAAGGAGAAGACATCGTTAAGTACATAAAAACACAGATATTGGATAGGACATGTTTTAAAAATGGAGGACAATCAATAACCAAAAAAGTGGTGGATGGTTGGAGTAACCGGGAACTGGAAAGAAAAAAACAGCAAAATAAAAGCGTATGGAAAAAAGTTGTGCAGGCGAGGCCATGATTCATTATGTAGTGCCACGGTAGTAAGAAGTGAGTAAGTATTGGGTTAGAGGTGAAGATATTGTCTTAAGTATTGTCTGTCTGAGTAAATAAAAATGTTTGTTACGCGGTAATTCAGGTTAGAAGTTAGGACAGAAAATTAATGAACAGAGAAGTGTCTGTCAATCAATTAATAAAAATGTAAGTAAGAGGAAGACTGCAAATTAGTATGTAGGTACCTTTATGTACTTTTATGTACATATATTGATTGCTATAAAAAGAAAAATAATCGTCAAAACGAAAATTTAGTTTCTTTTCGAATTCGTGTATTGTTGCCATGGTTCTTGGTGTCGTATGTCCTTTGTCAGCCGATAAGTGCCCCAAAATAAAGGTGAATTTCTTATAAATAATGTACCTACTGATGAAATTCTTATTTTCTTTTCTATTCTATTACAATATAGTTATAGGATATTATGTAGGTATACGTCTGTAATAAAGAGGCCCAGATTTGCGAAGGATGTAAAAAAGAGTATTTTTTTTAGTAGAACGTAGAAGCATCTTGACTTGTAATAATTGCCTCATTATGAAATTATTCGAAGAATCCTACTTATGTATTGTTTGTTTCAGTGAAGAAAATTTATTGTACTTAGTATAAAGTACAGTATATATATTATTAGGCATATATGTATTTGTTTAAAACCAATTTGAAGCCTATCTAAACAAAATTTAACAGAACATCCCTAATTTCCAACAAAAAAATATATTTCCACGAATTGATTAACAAAATGCTTCCAACATAAAACATACTTATGTATATACATATATATATGTACTATGTATGTTTTATATTTATATACATATATCATACATGTATGTATAATATTATATGTATACCTACGGTTGTATGTAAAGCAATAACACATAATCAATAAATTTGCTGGGATTTTGTTTAACTCCATGTTCTACTTTAATAAACGACCTTTCCCATTACAGAGAAAGTTCATTGTAAAAACCAACATGTAGATATAATACAATGTACAAAATATACATATATTATGTATGTATATATATATACGTATATACAGTAAAGTCTGATTAAATTAAACTTTGAAAAATTACAGTACTTGTACTTGTATTTCAGCAATTCTAATGAGTGTTGGTTGATTTTTCGATTGGCTTAAAACAATTATAAAATTAAACCAATTATTAAATATAACTACAGATAGGTCTTCTACAACACGGTTTCAATCTAACACAATAAGAAAATTACGGAAATTATTGTGTAACACGGTATACTATATATTGCACAGTTTCACTATAACACGATAAGAAAATTGCTAAAATTAGCAGCTCTACAATAGTTGCTCTAACTCTCATACAACACGGAATTTTGTTCGAACCTATCTACCGTGTTATAAGAGAGATACCCGTAGTAAATATTGACGTACAACGTCGAATACAGCTTCGGACAACTTATTCGAATCTCTTTGTCGTAATCACGACGGGTTTGATAATAGTATAGAGTATAGACCCATCCCTCGATTTGAATTGAAATACGTTCAACGAAAAATCCGTGTAAAACGAGACAGAACATGAAAATGAGTACGTTAAAAATAAAATAATGGAAATAAAAGATTTGTTTTAAATTTACAAACCTTGTACCGTGCAAATCGAGAGACAGACGTACGTCGACGAACTTATTCGCGAAAAACGTTTTCAAATTACGACTTTGGATCATTACGTCGACGACATGTATTTAAGTAGTTATATGTTCGGATAGGTTTTACTGTACATATTACATAAAGTTCTTTTTTTTCTTTCACTTCGTCTATTCATTCTTCGTATCATTTAGATTTAGAAAACAACCGCCGGCCGTTGTGTTTATTGTTTTAATGAGATATTTCTTGTGCTATTAATTACCTATAATACCGTATTTCCATGGTGATATGTCTCTCATATGTATGTAATGTATATAAGGAGGGCTACATATATGTACTTTACTTATATATTACATTATTATGTACATATGTACGTTATTATGCCAATTGTATCTTAAAGTATAAAAATATATTTAGGGTGTAGTGTTCTGTAGGAGTAGGTAGTTAAGGATGATAAAATATAATCGTTATTTTTAGTAAGCGGTGTGCAAAAAAATATGTGTACTAAGGCATATTTTTTATGAAAAAGTCCAAATTAAGTAATTTCTCCTACTTGTTTGATAGGATCGATCTCTAATCTCTAATTTTTAAATGCTAATATTTTCTGAAAATATGGAAGGGAAATAAAGACTGTTACAGGATTTAAGGATACACTGCTGTGAAAAATATATTAGGTGCAGAAATAAAAGTGCTACAAAAAAACCACACTGAAACAATTCATTAAACAGGTAAATTACTTTGTTCTCTTTGGAATGTTTTGTTTAACTTTCAGTCCGTGTTGAGGTGCATACATTTTGTATGGAAAGAAGCAATTTTTACCGTTTTTTGGGTTTTTCCCACATTTATTTTTATGAAAATTAAGGAGAAACGATTTAAAATACATTTTAACGTGTTCTCCATACTGTTTTCTACTGTATTGTAAGATCTCTATTGTTTTTGGAGGAAATCGGATAAAAAATTGGGGAGGCTGTGGTACAGTGTTCACTTAATTTTGATATAAACCATTCATTTATTCGAAAAGTAGTCGAAATGTAGAAAAAATGAATATGACAACAATTATAGAGAATATAAAAATGAAGATTTCATTCATAGACCAAAAAGTTGTACAACCTACCGTTATGTCGCTGCAATCAATTTTATTGAATTTCTAGGATTTTTAATCATTTACTTGAAAAGTATTTAGATTAGGGGAAAAATGAATATAACGAAAACGAGAGAGAATAAAAAACTGAAGATTTCATTCATAGACTAAAAAGTTCCATAAAATACCGTTATAGACAAAATAGACACGGACAAAGTTATAAATAATAAACAAGTGCGCATACGGGTATATTATAATCGGCGTAGCCAATTTTTCCTTCTTTACTGGATATTATTAAAATTTAACATTATTATTAATAAATAAGTATCAAATATAAAAGATAAATACAAAATATATGGGGTGCCACAGGCACCTCCAACACGACATGTAACATTTTTTGGCCAACACGGACTGAAGGTTAAAGGAATAAAGGTACTAGTTTTTTATAGCACCTATTATTTTTCACGTTGGGAAAATTTGATCTATTCAGGTGGTTTTTTCTTTGTTGAATTTTCAAAAGTAATCGTCATTTTTTTGAAGAGTCCTCAAGCGATCAGTAATTTATCTTTTAGGCTTCGGTTGGTCGTTCAGTGCACTCATTTTCATCATAATAACATACGTCTAAAATGACACATATCTACCTACATATACATACATACATATATTAGATACATTTTCAAATCTCATTGCCTTTGGTGGACAATAGGGCTGCCTGTATGTATATCTTACACAAAATAAGATACACAAAGGTTGTATCTTCTATGCACAATAAAAATTCTTGTGCTCCTAATGTGCAGACAATGTGTAGACAAAAGTTGCTCAAAAGAAACACAAAAGACGAAATGAAGGTATATAAATTCGATTGACTTAAAAATGCATTTTATTACATGTGGTGGGTATTTTAGTGTTTAAGAAAATTTTCTTTTAAATTCACGATAAATTACCTATTTATATCCCTACTAAACAAACCAAATTTGGGGTTATTCGTTTGCATAATATTTATACATATTATTCGTACGTTACCGTAAATTGTTATCAATTTGGGAAAACACTTTTATTCTTTAAATAAAATAAAATTTTAAATTAAGGTTCAGTTGTTCTTTAGTGAAATTGTGTTGCTTGCTTCGTTCGCTTCATTGTATTTAGAATAATAATACAAATGTATATTCACAGTCAGTTTGTATTGTTGCTATGACTTGTGTGCATTGTACGATAAATTTGTTTTTATTAATAATTAAAAACAAGTAGATGGCCCGGCAACTTATTGCCTTGCATTAGTGAGCATTTAAAATGGAAGACGCTTTGTGAAAATTTTAAACCATTGAAATTCTAAACGTCTCAAGGATAAAATATCACTCAAACAAAACTCCTTCCAAACAAGATTTGCATATTGGGTAACTGTTAAATACACAATTACTATGTCTGCATGCAGAGTTGAACGCAGGTTCAACCCGAGTTGAATTATCATACAATCTCAACTCAATTCGACTCAACTCTACTTTTCTTACTGGGTTGAGTTGAAATGGTGTCATATAAACGCGAGTTGAGTAGTCAAAATTCATAAATACAAAATACGTCATGTGCTTTTTTTGGGGGTTAGTTTTGTGCATTTCTATAATAATGGCAAAAAAGAATATGTGGAAGCATGAAAAAACTGTTGATTTATAATCGGTAATGCAGCATCAAAACATTTTGATGGAAAAATATACATATCGAAATTCCGAATAAAACAAATATAAAGGTTATGTCATTCTGCTGTCACTTTCGATTCGTTTTCAACTCGATGTTGAATTTCAGCCTTATTTCAACTCAATCCTAACTCTATCTTTCAACTCTGCATGTAAACGTGGTAAATGGTGAATTTTAACAATTTATAGCTACATTTATGCTTCTTCTTATCTTTAAGGGTTTCAGTTTTTTTTTTTGGATTGAACTGTAAAACTAATTACTGAAAAGAGTATCTGTACATAATAAAGTACACGAATTGTAGATATGTATATACACATATTATGTTTGTATGTATGTATAACATAAATACGAAACTTGTAAAAACACCATTTTATGTTTTAAAATGGACTCATAAATACATCTTCAAGCATAACGGTGGAAAGTTATTTAAAGCTAACGGTATCTGTATAAAGTTGTTTTTCGCTGGTTATCATTGTATTGTTATTGTTTATGTCGTTTGTAGTTTGTTTTATGTACAGTACATACATACATATAGTTGAAAAATAATAAAATGAGCGTAGGAACAATAATGGGAATTTTTCTTATTCCATTTTTATATGTATCGTCGGTGTAGTACCTACTGCATTATAAATTATTATTATTCAATATTGACTGTTTTGCTTCAATAAATTTTATTGCATAAAATTATGATGCATTTTCATTTTGAAATATCATAGGGCAAAATGGTAAAACAATTGCAAAATTGTATCTATACGTAGAAGTGGAACAATATGACGTTAAAGTTATAATATACAGTGGTGTCGCGATAATTCGGACAATTAGAAACCAGGGCCTGTCCGAATTATCGAATTGTCCGGATTTCCAAAACAAAGTCAAATCGTAATTTCTGACGCACATGAACGCAAAA
>JANSTT010023302.1:0-40116 GCA_026745375.1 Platyura marginata | reverse complement strand
ATATGTATATGTACATAACAACATAACGTAACGATATCACCTTGTTATGTTTTCGTTTTATAGGGTAGTAAATTGACTTTCCTTTAAGAAAATTTGTTGTAACAAACTTAATAGTATTAGGTGTAAATTGAAAATTACTTATAAACTGCTTTAACAGTTAACTTTCTAGATATCAACTCAAGCATCAGAAAAAGGTTTTTGCTTTTTGGTTTGGTATTATATACATATATATGTACATATGTAATATATGTATGTACCTATACATACACTTGGGCTATATTTAGGTACAATTTATAGAGAAAGGTTTGCCTTTTGGTCTAAGATCTTTGGCTGAAATATTTCATAGATTAAATAATTCCTTTATTACGCATGATATACCTATATATAAGAAGTATGTATACATTATGTATGAATAGTACCCACTTACATAAATATATACATCTATGGATATGCGTATACGCGGTATGTACCACCTACTTACTACCTTTGATGGTAAATAGCTGAATACATATGTAATACATATAGGTACATAAAGGAAAATGTTGGTGGAATAGAATAAAAAGTTTAAATCAAGTATAAAGAAGGAATAATTGGCTACGTCGATTATAATATACCCTTGTGAGTACTTTTTTATTATCTACGACGTTTTTCGTGCATATTTTGTCTGTACAACAAATTGAATACAAATGATTAAAAACCTTAGAAATGACATAAAATTGATTGCAGTGCCATAACGGTTGGTCGTGGAACTTTTTGATCTATAAATCATCATTTTTTTCTTCTCTATCATTTTCGTTATATTCATTTTTTCTTTAATCCAAATATTTTACGAGCAAACACCCTAAAATTACACAAAATTAATTGCCATAATGGTATGTTGTAGAAATTTGTGTGTGCTTGTCCTCGAATTGAGTCAAAATATTGGTTATAACTTAGTAGACTTGACTAATTTTCAGTTTAATTGAATCGGTGTAACTACTGTGAAATGGATGCAAAGTTCTGTCAAAATAACCACCGCCTTCCTCGTTCATCTTGCATCCTTTACTTGTCAAACAAAAGATGCCTCGTGTAAAACAAGCCATATGTTTTTTGAAAATATGGCATTTTAGAATATTAGAAATTATTTTATTATATTCAGTTGATGTATTAGAAATTAACAAACTACTTTATGAAATTTACAAATTAAATATTCTATTTGCCTTATATAAACAAAATCTTTATTAATTTAATGAAATAATTTATATATTTCACCTACATATAACAAAATTGCAATATTTTAATAAATGCAATTTATAGTTTTAATGAAAAATTTCTTCGGACGAATATACACAAAATCTTTATTAAATTTAAAAAATAATTTATTAATTTTACCCATATTTTTTTTAGTGTAAGCAAGATAAAGCGCTAAGTAGAGGATATAACGTTAAAAAAACGCAGTCTGTTATTATTGTTGATGCGTGTCCGGTCAGAAACATGTCCATCATCTTTATAATACACCACTATAAGATGTCAGCTAATGTAATTCAACTATTTACCCTATTTTGTCATTATTATTTCGTCTAGAATGCCACAAATGGTTGTTAAATAGGGTTTTTTTATACATCAATATCTATTTAAATATATTTATGTACAATTTTTCGTCGTCGTTGTAAGCTTTTAGTCTAATCTTAATGTTGTGCTACGCTTTGTATCGCGTGAAGACAGAAAAAAAAAACGATTATGACTGAGTTTTATAGTCAAGAAAGTCCATAAATCACCACATATTAGAATTAAATAGAAATAAAGGAAGGGAAGAAAAAAAAACGGAAAATTAGTAAAAGTCGATGTAAGTATGAAACGATTAGGCACACATTTATACGATTTGCTGTATGATTTATGTTAAGAAATTGCAAATTCAATAATTTATGTATACTATAAAGTTAGGGTTGGTACCAGTTTGACATAAAATAATTTATTTTTATTTTCGATAGAAAAACATCAAATGTTTGATAAAAATAAATATAAAAGTTATTCGTGTGGTTAGTCGCGTTCTAGTCAATAGCCAATATAGGTCTACCAGTAGGTTTGTGTGACGTTACCCTATTGCAATCCATTGTTTATTACCGGATTGGTAGATCAGTAGTTATGACTGCTGACTATACCATGTGGCATTCTTCTATATAGAAGGCATTCTGGCTTATTTGTCGGACCGGTGGTTCACTTGAGAGTGTGTGACTCGGATTTCACCTTTAAAATATATAAAGCCTCCGATCGATAATATACTATAAGAGTAGGATAGTTTTTAAAATGAAATGTGTTTCAAAGACTCACCTTAGTAGGATCAGGGTTAACTGCTGTTATTTCCCATATAGTATATAGTAATATTCTATCCACAATTGAGAACAACACTTACTACGGGAGTCTAGTAATTTGATTTATGATAACGCAGAGAAGTCGGCCAGTTCAATTCAGTAGTTAATCGGATAAAGACTAAAAAAGGTTGTGCGTTGTGCAATAGTCCCAACAAATTAAATATCTAAAGTCAAATGGCCCCGTGAATAGAATCGTTGCATTGAAAACGGGAGGTTCAAGATCGACTAGAGAATTCATGTAATTGTTTTTCTCAAGTATATGATGTTTTGAATCTATTACCGAAGATCATTTAAAAACTTTTCAGTTGGGTCTATATGGTCTACGTGTAGTGATTCATAAAAAATCAAACTCCACTCAAGATAAAAAAAAGTGTTCAGTTCGATAAACTTTTTTATGTTTTTTGTTATCAAATTTATCCAATTTTTGATTTAATAATTGACGATGATTGAGCCAATATGACGCGTCATCACTATTCTATATACATAGTCTTTGACATTAAATGTTATCTATGTATTCGTATATTAAAGGGGAAGTTGCGGTTAAGGGACTAAATAAATAAACGCAAAAAAGTTTGATTTAAATTGGAATTTAATTTATTATTTATTATTGAGCTTAAAGCTCTGACAACCAATGTTTATCATAAACAAAGGCATTCATTTGTAATTCATAACCATCACTATTATATTGTGAAACATATAATTTCAATAATTTATTTTCTGTGTCTTCAATTTTAATCCTGAACAAAAGTAATAAAAAAAAAAGAAGAAAAACTGGACATTATGTACGAGTAGCTTATGCTTATGGCATTTTTATGTAGTCGATTTTCATGATTTTTTTTTTTTTTTTGTATTTTTATTATGAAATCGAAACCGGAAATTTTGTGGTTTGATTGAGTGGATAAGGTTGAATACCTCCTCCCCTTTCGATGAAATTATTGTAGCTATACACATTTCTCTTATTTTATTTTATATGTACATATATATATAATATATATATGTATATTATATATTATTTTGAAAAATACTTCTAATAGTAAAGAACTTATGAATGTTTTCATATGTGTATGTATAAAAAACTTTTCTTTTTCCTGTTAAGTGATTTTTGCAATTATTTTGAGATTATGCTTAATTTAGTTCTTTTCAAATTCATATAGATAGCTTAGCCGATATACATTCAACATACCTACCTACATATTTATAGAAATGGTCGTATACTTTAAGTATACTGCTTTTGAGGTAGGTAATATCTGAGATTTTCTATATGCACGACTATGAATTATATATATAAAAAAGGACGTCAATAGTAATTTGAAAGAACCCTCAATTACTTATAGAACACTTTTTGAAAAGGTATATTTGGTTATGTATTATTCATACGATGGATTTGCATACATTACATTAAAATAATACCGCATATTTGGGATAAGAAATGAAATAAATAATTAAAAAAATGTATGAATGCTTTAGGTCTTTCGGAGGCCGATTTGATTTGATTTGATTTGATTTGAGAATATTCTATCCCCACATTATGATGATGAAAATTTGTTCCGAATATAATTGTACTTAGTGCCTTGCCTTTTATACGGTCTTATATGATTGTCCCTTTGATTTTCTATATCTGTTGCTGTTGTTATTTTACAAATTTATTTCTTCTATCACTGAAGTTTTTGAGCTCTTTTGGTTAACCGTCCATATTTATTCAAACGGTAAGTAATCGCTAAAATCACCCCAAAGGTTGGCCACTTTTACTAAAAGATCCAAATAAATTATCTACCAATTTCGGAGCAGTTAGAGTGTGTACGCTAATAATGTTTCTCCTCATTTTCCGTGTTCATATCTCAGATTGAAAAATTGAATTATGCCATACAAGTTTTTCCGATTTTTATGTTTTATTTTTAATTTTTTTCAAGTGTAGGTACATATTTGCTTACTTTTTCTCCCCATTTTAATTATTTATTTATTAAAAAACGGAACGATTCATAAAACTAGCAATTGAAGCCATTTTGAACTAAATTTATGTTTAAAATATTATATAATTCCGAAACGTCCCGGACATTTTAAATTTTGGTACGTTTGAATTTAAAAATTTTTTGGCATAATATTTCCGTTCCGTTAATAGTTTCAGTTCAATAATTGATCCCAATACTCTTTCAATGAGAAATTTAAATAAAGGACTCATTAGCTTCGATCAAATTTAACTGCCGATCAGTGGTTTCATAAATGTATTTCAACTTAACTAAATTCATTCAAACTAATATCGATAGATCAGACTTTGCATACATGCTCTATATCAAAGTTACGTAACTCTTTGACTTGCGGCACCCTTTCAATCAATTATAATACCCTTTTTTTGGGGAGAAACCATTTCCATTGTGCAATTGAACCGTTGTACAAAATTACCTAATATGTTCAAGGTTTTATAGTAGCAAAATGAAAAATAAGAAGAAAAATCAATAAAAACTCTATGCACACAAAAAAAAATATATAGAAAACTTAAAAGTTCCAATCTTGCAATATTATTCCACATCATATAAGAAATGGCAGGAGAGAGAAGAGTTATATTTTTATTGTCACAAACAAAACATTTCAAAAAGGAATGAAAAATATATGTTTCCTCTGTTCCGTATTTTCTTACAAAAACATTTTCAATATTACGATGCCATCGTATAAATTGTACATAATACCCAGAAGTAAACTTTTCTTTGACGTCAATTTTCTTTTCATCTCTACAGAAAATAAATTACATGAAGAAAATGTCAGTCAGCGCAGTGTTAAATGATTGCATTAAAAAGATGAAAATGAATTAAAATGTAAACGTAAATTGCATTTCAAATCCTTTATAATTTAATATCAATCTGTATCTAGATATAAGTATATGTAGTTGCTAAAACAGTTCTTCATATTATGGCAAGCACTAATGACTCTATGATGATGATGATGATGATGATGGCTTTGGAAGGTAGTCGGGGTTATTTTTGCACTAAATCGATTTATGTGTATATATACACCTACATGTATAACACCTATACTGACTAGGATTTTTTTTTAAAATGTCCATGACACTTTTGATGAGCATCTACACCGTACCACCAATACTGTACGCATAAAGCACATCAATTAGTCGACAAATCAAATTTAGTTTAGTGCGCATCTGTACCAAAAATTCCAAAGTACACCTCTCTATTTTTGATATTAAAAATCGCACACGTACACTGTCATCATATAGTGTCATCATCAGAGATTGTCAAAAAAAAAAAAAAAAAAAAAAAAAAAAAAACGAAAAAAGGCCCTGTGCAGTATAAGTATAAGTATAAAAAAATTATTTACCAATTAATCCAACAAATTTATACATATATCCGAGGCAGCCTAATTTCACACCATCCACTGTATCTACTGATGTGTGGCACTTTCCCAATACGTCACAGCACAATATCGAACACAGACTCACTTACTGATTTTTCTCGCACTCAAGAATAAAATCAAAATCCCAACTACTGTGTACAGGGCAAATATTGGACAGAATTTGTCCACAGCCCTTAGTCGCAATAATTACAATAAATCTAATAGAAAGGAAGATGAAAATAAAACTTTAATTCAAATTAATTTCGCCTTTTTAATTGTTGCGCTGGTAAATTTTACAATTTTCTTTTGATGGGGAACAAAAATTTTGTTTTGCTTTACAAAAAAAGTTTTGTGCGAAAAAGGCGACCCGGATAAGCACCATTCGATGGAAAAGTCTCGTTTTAACTGGGCCTGGTGAAATTCATACAGTGAATTTCCAATAGTCATGCCCGAATTATACCGACCATAAATTTTTTCGTAAATGAAACCAAAATTCCAGATAAACAGTACGCATGCGCAATTTATAGAAAATTGTCTGGAAATTTTTACACTGTAGAAGGAAGAAAATTTATTTGAGAACTTTTTTTTCCCTTTTTACACATTATGACGATAAAACTGATGTTCACAATGTGTATGAGAGTGGGCCATGCAAGAATTAGGTATGCATATACAATATACATATACATATACATTCGTTATATCGTCGATTCTTGTTGAATTCTATATTATTTTAAAATAGACAGTTTAATAATCGTAATTTATTTATTATTTAGTAGTCAATAATTACGTATTTACTATAAATATTACAGAAAATCATAACATAGGAAAACTGAGTCAGATTTAGAAAACGTATTTAATTAATTCATTAATTATATAAGGAATTCAGTATTGAGTAGTGTATAAACCTTTTTATTTTAAATTACTACATATGTAATATATGTATTGACCGTCGAGTGCCGAATAGAATACCTCCCATAATAGTGTACCACTGATAATACCATAGGTATACTATTTGGATCTAATCTTATCATTGCCATTGATGAGAAATTTTAAGAAAAGATACAAATAATGAATACCTCTGTCAAATACAATTGTTTAGATTATACTACTCTGAAAAACTGTTCAACAATAAGATCAAATAGTATCAAATACAAAGTGTCAAACCGCATTTTCTTCATATATATTTTGTACTATATAGTGCCGAATAATATACCTCCCGAAATAGTGTACCCTTGTATACTATTTGGATTTGTATGTTAGGGTTAAAAAGTAGCATTTTCCATATAGTGTAACATGGAAATATAATCGGGACTCTACGGCATATATTGTACATGTATACTCTTTGGGTAGCTAATATAAACTCGATTATAATAACAAGTCTGACAATACTAGCGAAATATTAATAATAAACTCTAAATGTACCTCTCTAAAGGTAATTAGTTTCATATTTTTAAAATAACAGCGAATTGATCTCATTATGGCATCGCTCAATGGAGCACTGAATGGTGCATTATATCACGATGAAGTAGTAGTAGTATACTACTTCACTGTGATTATATGGATGTACTTGTACAGTTCTATGGTGCGATGATAAAACTCATTGAAGCAGTGCTGGGGCTTCCGAAGCACTGTTAGACTTTGTCTATCTGGAAAATCAATTGTTGCGTATAAAGAAGATCTATATTAGACTAAGTTTTCCTTGAATACAAGAACTTAGATAAAAGCACTAATGTTTGAATCCAGGCTTATTTAAACAATTTTTTTTTTTTTTTTGGATAATTGGCTAAAGACTATAAATCTTGTAAGCGAAATTATTTCTGATTAGGTACGTGAACTCGGAAATTACATTTAACATTATCATCGTAGACATTGTTTATGCTAAATCTGTGTTAGTCAAACATTACGATATATTATAACAACTAATAGCTACAAAGAGGAGAACGAGCAAGAAACACTCGAACACTTCTTCTGCACATATCCGGCATTAAACAGAACAGGTTCAAGAAACTCGGTTTTACAGTTTTAACCACCTGGGAGAAACACGTATGGAATTGAAACTGCTGTATAAAATAGAGTCCGAACTTCCTGCCTTAAGTCCAGAATTGATGGGGAAATTATTCCAAATTCGTTTAAGTAAAAATGTATTCTTGAAACTATGAAAAACTGGTTCAACCTAGAACATGTTTTCACACAAGGGCTCCTTTATAAGATCATCAGCATATTTTAGCCCAAAATCTTAACCATTGACCTATCTTTTGTTGATTGCACGATTAACCAAAAATTATCGTTATGGATAGTAACGATAAGATATGTGATGAATTGCCTGCTAGGGAGACGTCGTAATTGCGATGAAGGATTGCGATGAATATTTAAATCCTCCATTAGCAACTTTGTAATAATTTTAAACAACAATTTTGTATTTGTGGCATAAGAATTATTAATAATCCAAAACAGAATATTTCTGGATGTAGACTTGTAGAATAATGGGAATATACGATCGTACATCCTAAAACAATGTGCGTGTGTGTGTAATATCCAGCACATGAATTAATGTATAGGCAACATTTGCTCTTTCAAGCCCAATTGAACAGTAAACTAAAAATAGGTTACAAATAATGACTCGATTAAGTATATTTTGTGGTGTTAATTTAGTAAATATCCCAAAGTTCTCTAAGACAAGAATAGATCTTGCTGGTAATTAAATTAATATATGTGGATTCTCCAAGTTAAATTATCATTGAAAGTAAATTGTAAGTTTCTGACAGGGAAAACGAAAAGAGTTACCTCTCTAATTAAGTTATATTTTATATAGTAACTATATTATCGCAAACGATTTTTGAGAAATACGAAGATGACTATTATTGGACTAATCAGAAATAGCTGGTTACGGTTGGGAATTGTCGTTAATTTTTTTGAAATTGAATTTGATATTGATATTTAAAGACTGTTCAACAAATTGCAGCATTTGTATGCGTCCAATCAAAATTAATAAATTGTTCCAAACTGCAACAACACGAACAAAACAAGTTGGGTAATCGATATTTACAACACAAAAAGTCTTACGAGTACTGCAAAATTATAAACTATATAAATATAAAATGTAATAAAAATAGAAAATAAGATTATTAATTGTTTTCATATTTATTTTGTTAATATTGTCTTAATGACTTACCTAGATGCCTAATGACTTACCTAAAAACTGTCCTTTTTCCCCCAAAATTTTGACAATAAATAGAGAGTTTAAAGGATCCTTAATAATTTCTTGGCAATTGACGGAGTATGTACCTAGTTTTTAGAAGTCACCAAATTTCAGGCTATTATCTTGATTTACAATTAAAAATCAACCACAATTAAAACGTCTTAAATTTTCATACGTAGAGTTTTACTAAAATTTCAAAATATAATCTATTGACTAAAGAACAAGTTTAAATACTTTTTGAGCTTTTGAAATTTAATCGTAAAATTTGAATATTAAGTTAAAGATAAAATATCTAAAGAAATATCGTTTGAATCTATGATTGTCCTTATCTATTAGTCAGTGTCACATATTAGACGGTGAAGATTTCCTTGAACGTGATTTTGTTGTTCGCGATGGACTCTTTAAACTATGTCGTGAACTACTTTTTGGCCGATCGCACCATGGTTCTGGTATACGTCCACACCACTGTATCAAATCTTGAACTTCAATCTGTAAATTATTAATTTTAATAATAAAATTCAATAATACTAACTAATGATAATTGATGACGTACTTGCAATGATTTGGGTAACTCAAAAAACATGTCCGATTTGATTACATCAACGTGCTGTGATATATAAGAGAAACAATTTGCTTTAAGTACGCCAGCATTAAAACGATCACCAATACCCAATAAACATAGAACTGAATGCTCATCAATTAGGGATTTTAAGGTTGTTTCACATATATCCTGTGAATTATAGAGAGAGAAAAAATAAAATGTTTTCTATTAAATTTGAATGGAAAAATGTACTTTCAGCACATCGACCGAAAAACGATCAGCGAGTAACATCAGCTCACATATGTGTTCGGCGCCAACAGTTTTATCAACAGGCGCCCCATACAGATACAATAACAATCGTCGAAATATCACAGGGGAAGTATCATGAATTATGATTTTTCTAGAAATTTGATTTTTAAAACATTTTCGAAAATTAATATCGCCCTCCTTCTCTCTCTCTCTTTTAATTTACCTATTTATACTCTCTTGCATTCCGGATGATAAGGCTTTATTAAACCATTCACATCTGAAAGGTACAAATGACCAATTTAGTTGACGGATTCATTTACTAAATGGATAATTTACCTTGATGCAACAATAACTCTATGTGCTCGAAATGTATGAACCTGATTTTGACTGCAATTGTATTCCTGCGTTATTTTATTATTATTCTTTGACAAATTTGTCGAGACAGTAATTTCAAATTCCATATCAGAAAATTGGCCGGAATGAAGTAAACGCAACGCATTTTTTGACAATGAACTTTGAGATGCAATTGGTGGCTCACATAAATGTTTTATGAGATTTAGCTGGAACAGTTCATATTGTCTTAATAAAATATATTAAATGGGAGAGAAGATAACATTTACCTTTGCTGATTTATAATCGGCAGCTGCTTTAAAGCTACTATCTTCTTCAGTTTTATTTTGTAAAATATTGCTAGGCTCTAGTAGACCCAACTCTATGACTGTTTGCGTAAATTGATTTTTTTGAACTAGCTCGCATATCTATAAAAAAAACAAATTTAAGATTAATCACTGAACTTTTTTAGTAAATGAACTGTCTCAGAAATTTTCTTTTATTTTATTAGGTGAACTACTATTTTTAGAAAGATTAATAAAGAGCATAATGGTACAAAACTCAACGGCAACCTAGGTATTTGGTATTAGGTATAAATCAGTAGGAGATAATAGCACAACTCTATGAACAGTACAATTTTGGGATGAATTAAATCGGTAGGTTTTTTTTTTGTAATATTTGAGAATATAATATATAGTGTCTAAACATCCGGGTCCTAATTCATTGTTGTCAAATAAATCATTATTTTGGAAAAATACTTGCATGAGTCATGGCATCTTTTAAGGCGGATCTATGATCTAATAAATTGGATACAACACCATTCTAAAAAAAAAAAAAATAGTAAAAATTCGAATTCATTTTTCAACCAAAAAATACTCAAAATACGTACAATTTGGCTTGTAGCTAATTTAAAACAAAATTTAAATTCTTTCCATCCAATTTTCTCATCTAAACTATTAGAAATATTTTCAAGAATTAAAATATGTGCCGGAATGTCTAAAACCAATTGTTCCAAATTTTGCCGAATCGTCTGTTGTTTATTACTTGTACTCATTTCATTGAAAGCAGCTCTGAAAAAATTGTCTTACTTTGAATCATAATCGAACTACATATGGACAGTTATTTTTATGTACCTTTTTTGTTTAATAATTTCCAATGCCGTCGTTACTCTACCATAAATGTCACGCATTTTCTTCACTTCATATATATATAGAACAAACTTTAAATTATGTCCAGTATTACCAAATTGTTTGGACAATGGAATGTCAAATGATGTAGGCCGATTTAATGTACTTTCAACGCTATAACTATAATTCTCAATATCCTGTCGATTGCGTAATCGTGATTTTTGCGAAGAAGTTCGTTCTTTGTTCCTTTCAAAATGGCTAGTTTTAAGATCTTTGCACATTTCTTCTAAAGAAGATTTTATTTCAACTATAACATCTGTTAATAATCCTAATGAGGCTTTAATCTAGAAAATGGGATTTTTTGTTTTAATTTTGAAAATCACTTCATATTGTCCATGATATTTTGTACATATTTATCGGACAATGAATGTACTTATATAAATTGATGGTATTACTAACCTCAGGTACTAAATAAACAACCAATTCAGTTTTTTCTTCACTAGTCAGATTTGACAATATGCACAATATGTTTTGTAATAGTTGATGGCTTTGAGCAAGAAATATTGGAAGTCTTGATCGAACATATTTAATAATTTCATGACGTTGATATCTAGACATACCCTGCGCATCTTTCACAAAAATATTGCAAAATTGCAATACTTTAGCGCAACCTAAAATTGGAAATACATTTAGAGTTACAAGGTTATCAGTCCTTGTTTATTTTTTTAATTTTGTCAATTTGATTTTTCTAATTTAAATGTAAAATCTCGCTATTACTTTAGAACTGGAAATTGGAATATCAACATTCATCATTGTAAAGCATTTTATTGAACAATTAAACTACAGTGGATCTACCGCGGTTAACGCTAGCGATCGTTCAATGAACGCTTCGCTTTGTAAATTGGTACCGTGATTATCGATCGCCGAGAAATGATAAGTTTTCCCGTTCCTTTAAAGAGTCTGTGTATATTCTTGGCGAAAACTTGAAACCACAAAATATATACATACTTGAAAAATCACAAATTCATAGCGATAAATGAACGTGGCGACATTAACAGTATGACATTGTACAAAAAGCGATCGTTCAATGAGCGCTTATCAAAACAGGCAGTACCACGTTAATCATATACGCGTTCATTAAACGATCGCTAGCGTTAACCGCGTTAGACGCACAGATTTGTATGAGGTGATAATTTATTTTTTTATTTTCGAAACTTACCTACAGCTGCTTCTCGAACCGCAAATTTACATATCTGCCATAATGAAACAGGACTACGTGAAGCTGTAGCCGGATTAATTGCGTGAATTATTTTGTTAAAACAATTATGAACGTCCATAACAACATTGATAACAACTAAAGAAAATATTTTTGTTTATCAATTTTCTCTAAAAGGACCAACAACAACGGAACTCACATTTTTTAAGTTTTATTAATTTTAAATATTGACGACAAGGCTCAACCATTTTGTTCAATGGAATTGTGCTCTCGGCAAAGTTAATCAATTTTTCGCATGTTTCTTCATCCAATGTCGTGGGCAAACATTCCGAATACAACCACTGAAATATTGGCGATAGCATAAACGATGGAAGTGTCTGTAGTACAGCAATCGGCGTTAATGGTGATGATGGTGGCGTTTCAAATGAGGTAGATAATAGGGGACTTTTCGAACGATATGGTGACAGTGGCGGTTTACATTTTGGTTTTGTATCCATCATTGGATTTAATAGAAAATCACCAAAATTGAAAATGTTTTTGCATGGATTCGTTTTTAAATTGGAATCGGACGATGATATTGGACTTTTCAATACGAAATGTTGATCGTCGGAGAGTTTTCTTGATGTTGATAAACAATTAAAGGAATTTGATAAATTACTTGCTAGCTTAGAGGGAAATTGAAACATATCTATGGAAGGCGATAATAATAAATTTGGAGATAGTAAATAGGATGATATTTTTGGACTGTCGGAAGTAGTATGAGCTGATGTTGTTGTTGTAGTTGTTGGCGCTATAATTGATATTTTAATTTGGCTGCTAGTTTTAGATGGAGATGCAGATTGTACATCTGTTTCAGTATTTAGATTAATTGATTGAAAATTGGCACTACAATCAAAACCATTTAATCGTAGAATCGGCGAATGAATGTAGAACTAAAAACAAATTAATTGTTAAGAATTACCAGAGTAGATACATATATCAAAAAATATTAAAAAAAAAAAATATTAAAAAAATTATCTAACCTGTGTACGAACATAAAAACAAATCAAAGAAATTATAAGATCTGTATACTAAGAATAATATTGTCCGATAAACAACTAAAATTGAAGAATGAAAATCACTTAAAAACAAAACCCAAAAATACTTCAATCAAACTATTGTCAAAATTATTCTATACCTGATGTCCTTCAGAACTTTTAATAATTCCATCATTAAAATAACCCTCCCTAAGTGCAGCAACTAAAGTAAAGGGAACATCTTGACCAACAGATTGTTCATCTTTTATTCGCTTACATAGAAGCGTATACCATCCATCACAAGATAACGCCATTGTATTACCAGGCGTTAGGGTTTCAGTCTATTAAGTCAATAAACAATTTAATTGTTATTGATTTTAATTTCAATCTAAAAACAATAATCACCTTAAACTCTATGCTATGGCCGGCAAAAGCTCCAAACAATAAAATCGGTTCATCAGTCGGTGGATCGATCAATTCAAATGTTTCACAGCTAAAAAGTGCATCGGCTGATTCATTTTTGGGATTATATATATCACCAGTTGATGTTGGATTCACAAGATCATTGTACCAGGTGATGTCGCCCATTTCATCAAGTCGAAATTTAATTCTATAAATAATAATTGAGATTTTTTTACGACTTAGATTTGATTCTAATTTAATCAAAAATTTATGTTCAAACCCTTCTAGGCCAGTAATTTCTAAATGGGAATGTAGAGAACATTCAGCTATCTGAAATAATAATTATTAAATATTAATCAAAATTAAACATAAAAATCATCGGTCAAGCGTATAAAATGCAGAGAACATATCGGCTGGTAAACGTTTGAAAAGTATTAAGAGAATGGTGCATTAAGGTGGATAATAAATTATTTTGTAGGAATTTTAATATTGCCAAATATTATCCGTTTGTCTAATATCTGACTCTAACGGCCTCAATAAAAGCACCGGCACTGTCTATAACCATTTATGAGAAAGGGGGCGTGGACAAAAATTTTAAAATTATTTATCTTATACGGCAGCTTACACCTACTTTGCCTCCAGCTACCTCCGTCTTGCTTATAATTTATAATTTATTAAATCATTAATAAAAACTTTAAACTACCCTAGACGGATAAAAGTTGGACCATTCACGAATACTGAGTACTTCTTGCCATTCAATAAATATCAATGAGATTTTTCAATTTACATTTACACTAGTTTCAAGTCCTTCGTATCTACCATCACTTTTAATGACTAATTTTTTCAGTGATATTTGGTATTATTTCCGGATTTTCTATTTCGAGGAAACTACGGGATGAAAATATTCAAAAATGCAAGTGGACATTGTTTACGTAACATTAACAGGCCTATTCTACGTAGAATACCAAATAAGAGAACGACTCTTAAAGGCGCTCTTAATTTCTTAAGATTTTTCTTCTTAAGATTATTAGCGCTCTTAACGTAGAATAGGCCTGTATAAATAACATTTTATTGATAAGATTATTTAAAAATTTAAACACAATGTAAAGTAGATAAAAATGGCTCATTGTGTTATAAATTTTGTTGTTGTATATTTTTATTGGTTTTGATAACTCTTGAGTTTTTATTTTTATTTTTACCATTATTTTTAAGCTATTAAAATTTCTTTTCTTCCAAATTATTATTTTAATTTTACTTATTTTGTTTTAATAGATTTCTAAACATTTATAATTGTGTTGTACTTTTTCAAATTATAAGTAAAGAAAATTTCCGCTCACTACTTTCGATCGTTCAGCAGCTCACTCGGTAAAATATAGTTAAACCGAATATTTTTAAATTAAATTTTTCAAAATTCACTTACTACATTTAACATCCAAAGATATGAAGATTCTTCCGACCACTCATAATTAATTTAATCATAAAGATAAATTCTTAAGCTATTCTTATTGCCATATATACATAACTAATCTTCATCGATCCGATGCCGCTATTCATGATACGAGTACATAAATCGCTTAATTAACCTTTCTAATATTCATCAATTTTATAGGTGCATTTAAATATAAAATAACTATTTATAAGGAGAGCTATCTGATATACAGAAAAGTGTTAGATGATAAGTTTTGACCGCTCTTTTAATATATTAATTAATTATTACATATGTACGTACATATGTATGTAAGTTGTTGAGAAAAATCAATATTAATTAAAAATTACAAATAACACTTACTTCCCAAGTTCCGCAAAATGTATGTTCCAAAGCCATAATTTATAAACAAAAAATAATTAACTAATTTTTTGACAAATAATTTATAAAAATTTTGCGAATTAAATTTCTTTAAAGGTAACAAGGAAAATTGGGAAAATCAATTTTCTGTCAACAAAAAAACCATTCATGGATTTTTCTCTATTTCAATTGTACAGCATTCTGCAGTCGCACAACGTTTGTTTCCCGAAAATTTATTACTCACGTTTGATAATTTTAAATTTATTGCATTTCGGTAATATTTCATTTTCGAGAAAGAATTAAATTAAAAAAAATAAATTTTACTGTAGTTAATATGTGAAACTTTTCCGACCGCGAATCACCATTTTGACATTGACATTTTCCGTTGAACGCATATAATACTTACATATATACCTATAGTGTGGTGAAATGAAGTTAGCTGTGAATGTTGAATTGTATCCATAGAAATATGTATAGAGGTTTGGCTCTTTTGAGATGTACAAATATGTATGGCTGTGTTCGTAATTCTACAATCAGTGGAACTTCCTTTGTGTTTAATAAAATTGTATCAGTGAATGTAGTTGATCACTTCCAGGCCAGGCACCTCTAGTATTTTTCTCAAAACACCTAGACAATTGCATAGCCACAAATGATCAACTCTATTTCTCCAGTATTAGATGTAATGAAAAATCTTCCGTTTCTTAGGTGCTAGTAAACAGGCGCATAATTAGGTTTATATTAAAAAAGAACTTTTCAAAGGAATGAAGCGAAGCTTATGTCCGTCCATTCGTGACCAAGATTTTGCCTAAACAGCTGAAGCTAGAAGGCTAAAAAATTTTGTCAGTTTATTAAGTACTCGTATCGACAGAATAAAATTTTCGCTAATGGTAACTTTTTTGGCGCATTGTAACTTTGTTAGACATACATCAAAAATCATGGTATCAAATTAAAGGTAAAGGATAATTAGTAGAATTTCCCGTGAAAACGTCTTTTATATTTCACAAATTTTTTAGATTTTATTTCTCGGAAAATTGAAAAAATCACCAGTTTTCCAGAATATTTATCAATGGATTTTTATTTTATGAAATAACACTATATAACCTACTAATCCAGAAAAAGATAGTTTAGAAAAATCTTCTCCTTCCTATTTTTCAATAAATTTTTTACAATATCCTTGTACCCCGTATTTTCACATAAGGTATATTTTAAGGTAATTAGGTTAATTTAATGGGAAAATAGCAGAACTGGAAAATTTCCATTCATGCAAAACTAATTTCAGAATTATAATAAATGTTTTACTAGCTTTTAGAGGTAATTAAATAGTGCGGTTAGCTACTAAAAATATTTATTAAAAAAAAATAATATTTCGATCGTTAAAAAAACAAACTTTTAATAGCATCATGTCTGTATGTGAATTTTTTGAAAAATCAGGGATTATCCCCAATATGTTTTTCTTTACCAGGGAAAAGGTCAACACAATTCCAAATATTGAAAATCATTTTCAGTCAAATATCAACAAGATTTATCAGATAAAAGATCTATCAGAAAATTCTTCAATAAATTGATAAAAAACTACTAAAACATTTGTGTTGATTATAAAATTAAAACAAATCGCCCAATGGTATGCAATCAACAGAAATATAAAGATACACATATGTATTTCAATAAAAATATACAGTAGTGGAAGCAAAAAATTTATGTCACATTGCACGCGCTAATCTTTAAAATAAAGCTTTATAGAGACAAAAAAACCAATATCTCTAATAACCGTGATGACCGTATCGTTCAGAGCGGTAAATTCTTATACACTCAAAGGTTTATGCTTTAATGAGTTCGATCTCCCGCGTCCATCAAGAAAAATATATATTTTTACCTTTGTAATAGGTTCCTTCTTTCATAATATGTGGGAAAAAGAAGCCATTCCAGTTAGGAAAAATTGCTTTTTGGTGGCCCTCAAACACCTAGAGGACACAGTGATTTTTTTCATCGAGGTGCTCCGATCGGGCTAAAAATTTGAGGGATTGTAGAGTACGGCAAAAAAAACCACAATTAGGTAACCACCTACTATTTAACGGCAAACATGCTGTTGCTGCTAGTACATCACAATCTAGTGCCAACAATAAATTTTAATTGTTTATTAATATTTTTGAATTATTAAATAAAATGAACACATTTTTTGTAAATAATTATTTCTACATCATAAACTGATCATAACTAGCTAAAATTAGAGCCTTTAAAAATTAGGTTATACTGATTTATATGGAAGATGGCACATGATCTTAACTATGACCAATTAGTTGATCGAAGTCCTTTGGAGCAATCTATGACACAAATCGTCAAAATTTATATTGTTAGAGAATTCACAAAATCAATCAAACCTTTTTCTCCATAACATTTTCCAATTTGAATTCCTTGTACATAGCAATTCTCTGCAATTGCATCACGGATTTGATACGAAATTGAGGATTTACCTCTAATAATCTCATCAATAGATCATTAACCGATTTATCCAATTTCATTATTCTCGTTGGTAATTTACATTTCAATTGATCTAAGCTAGATGTAATGCGAAGTTCTCGTCGTTTTGTTGTTGCATCAACCGTAATATTGGCGAGTAAATTTTCGGCATTGTCTTTCGTCTCCCGTTGTAATGTTGGATACTAAAAGCAAAAATTGTAACATTTTAGGTACTGATGAATAATTTTTCCAGTTTTTCTCACACAATTGTAAAGTAATCGGATAAGCCAAATGAAAAGTTGACACGATACTCAAAATACAAAATACGATACTCAAAATTATAAATGGGAGCTTAACTTCGAGAAATTGATTCTTTAACTTTGAGAAATTGATTCTGATCATCAGCTATACAAAACGTTTTCCACTATTGTCATAATGACAGGAAGATCATAAATTAAAAATATTCAAAGCTTTGCGTACAAATTAAAAATGAATTAATATTTTTCAAAAAAAAAAAATCTCTTTCTTTTTTATTAATTAATTTATAATTTATTATTTTATAAATTAATTAACATGAAAAAATTGTGCGTGTAATATAATTACATAGAGTTAGACATCATCATATATATATATATATATATTTATATATACATACAATATACATAGATAGGAATTATGCATTTTACAACTTGTTGAATTAATTATTTTGCAAGTATGTATGTAAAGATATTAAAGAAGCTAAACTTGTATTATTCATCGTCATATTGTATTAAAATCGCGTTAAAACTAATAGCAAATTACATGATTGTAACTGCATTCGGAATAGTTATGCGCTGTGGCCTTGAACACTCTAAGCACGTGAACAGAGGTCATTGTCGTAGTAGAAAAGGGAAAGATCTTCACGGTTCAAGAATCGCAACTTTTGTTTGTTTGTACATATTATTTTAAAAATGAATGTAATGAAGAAGGTAAAAAATAATAAAAATTATTGATGATGCGATAAAGATCTATTGTTTTTTGAAGTGCACTAAAAAATAATTATAAAACAATGTATGGTTTTTAACTAATTGCCATTTTGGGGATGATTTTTTAATAATTTTTTAATTCTTCACCTTAAAAATTCTATAGTAGGAGAGAGTGGATGATTTTAAAATGTTGACTCTAAATTTCTTTAATCGTCGCAGTGATTGACGCTAATCTTATTTATGTATGCAAATTTTATAATCTACCATTTTATATGGTATAACTGATTTTAGCCAATTCTAATTGTTTTAATATTCATTCATATATCATTCATATTAATAACAGAAAAATGAATTTGTATGGAAATTCAAACAAATAATGTAATCCGATAAGCAAAATTTAATTTTTGAATTTGTACTTTGAAATTATCAGTTTTTGAACAAATTGTCAATTTGTTAGAATTTCTTTTTTTTAAACTCTATTTATTTTTGATCCTTGGTTACACTTTAACGAAACCGAAATTAATAAGACTTTTTGGACATTTTTTAAAAAATTATCATCATACGTGAGCAAGATTCGTCAAAATAGAATCGAAAAAGTTTCCTAAGTCAAAATTACCGTAATAGTCGAATGCTATTTTGATTTTGATTTACCCAAGTCACAGTCTATTGTGTGAATTTTTTTCTTATTCTTTTAACAACGATTTTTTTTTCAAATGTAGGTACATGGTATGCCTAGTTACTTTAAAAGGCATCTCCGCAGATGAAGAAATAACTGAAATCAATTTTATTAATAAAAAAACAAAAAAAAAACCAAAAAAAAATATTTTAAAATATTAAATATTGATCGACCATAAATTACCCAGCTCAACGATAAGTTTGAACAGAATGAAATCATATTGCAACCGTCTTGAACTCTTGGATGATAAACTTTATTGGTCTTCTCGTTTAAACAATAAAACAAAAACCAAGAGACCACAACGTGATATCTGATTCTAAAAAAAAAAAAAAAAAAAAAATAAGAAAAGAAGAAAATTTATGATCATTCCGTCAACCATTAAAAGAGCATTTTAACGTTTAATTTTTCTATCATAAATATTCATCTGGATGCGCGAATAAATGTTTTATACATTGGTCAAGTATAATTTAATATATGTACGTACAAGTACACAATATAACATTGGCTCTATCTTATAGATAGAGGTGCATAGGTACCTAAGTATATTATTATATTATTATATGTAGGTATGTATGTACGTACATATTTGTAAGAAATGTAGACGCCATCATCATCCATTGCATTCAGTTTATTCAAAAAGGATGAGCAAAGAGATTTATAAATAACATTAGTTTTTATTAAACCAAAAGAATTATTTCTATATATAAGTATAAATTTAATGTCCTTATAAGGTATCTTAATGTTATGTTAACCATAAGACCAGAGGAGATGGTACAGAGTCACCGACCCCATATATGCGTATAAGAATTTTTTTATATATATATATATATATATTTATATAGATATCTAAAGAAAGAGAAGAACCTGTTGGATGATGGTAAACATAAGCGCATTTGCTTTATTACATTTTATAAAAGCAATACAAAAAAGGATATTCAATTCTAATCAATAACCTGATGCCGACAGGTAAACACCAAGCAAAATGCATTTATTTTTTTTTATTTTTATTTTTTCATCTATTTTTTGTTGTCTTTCTTCGTTTTTTTTGTTGTTGTTGTGTTTTTTTTGTATAATATAGCGCTGGAATAAAATTATAATAATGTTGTGACTTCTATAACAAAGTGTTAGGTACTTGCACTTAAGTAGATGCAATTAATGCAAAGAAGGTATTGCATTTATAATCGACTAGAAGAAAATAAAAGAAAACAAAAAAATTCTACATAAATGTAGGTACTGTGGTCAAGTTGAAAGAGGTTGATGCATTTGAATCTATAAGCTGGTTTTAGAATAATTAGTTTTTATGCTATAAATAGCCCATATTACGGTTATTTTGCTGTGTTATCCACTTATACTCTAGAAACCTCATGAAGACATTGCATGCTTAAATGTTTAATAGCAAAATAAATAATAAATATTTATTCACTTACATTGTATATGGACAATTAACGTACACCACATAGACATTATTTGTTACAAATTAAACTAACAGAACATACAAAAGAACATTGCTGATAACTCTTTAAATTAAAATCTTATTGACAGCAGGATATATATTATTTACCATTGAGTATCAAAATAGTTAAAAATTGCTTTAGGTCAAATTGTATCCTTTAAATTTAAATTTAAAACTTGGCTCATAGTTAATCCAATTGAAATATTTTCATTCAAAGTATTTAGAATTAGATACACAACAGTATGGCCACACTACTTAATCAAAGCAACACAATCGATTTAGAAATCCGGTCGTAGTTCAATAACCAGAGTTGTGCATATGTGGTAAGAAAATCACGTTTATGTCATTTGCTACATTTACATACATGCACAATAGTATAAAGAAACGTAACAATGAAGAAAACGTATAGTTACTATCTATGCAAAGTTCCTCTGAAATTCTTACAATTATAAGTGAAGTATTTTATTATATGTAATTTTGTTTCAAGTTAAATTTTTCTTTATAATAATTATTATTTCTAACAAAATATCGAGAAATTCATCAATTTAGGTGTTCTACATGAATAAGAATTAAACGTTATTTGGTGGAAACATAGGCAAGTTGGAGTTTTTTTATGATTTTCGCGATATTTTGTTAGAAAATCGACTAAATTTTGAGAAAAAAAAAATGTTACTTGAAATAGGATTAAATTTATTAAATTATTTCAACAATTAAGGAAGTTATGCGGATTATACTAAGAATTTCAGAGATACTTTGAATATAGGCAAAAATAATATCCACCGCACGCCAGTGGTTAGGTAATTTGTAATTTATTAAAAACCAGTAAAGGAATAATTGGCTACGCCGATTATAATATAGCCATATGAGTACTTGTTTATTTTCTACAACCTTGTCAGTGTCTCTTTTGTTTGTAGATATATAACGATAGGTCGTGCTACTTTTTGGTTTATTATTGAAATATTAGTTTTTTTATTCTCTATCCTTTTTGTTATATTCATTTTTTCCGTAATCCAAATATTTTTCAAGTAAATGATTAACAAAAACGACATAAAATTGATTACAGCGCCATAACGGTAGATCGTGCAACTTTTTGATCTATGAATAAAATCTTTATTTTTATATTCTCTGTAATTGTTGTCATATTAATTTTTTATACATTCCGACTATCTTCCGAGTAAGAGAATAGTTTATATCAAAATTAGGTGCATACTATACCATAGCCTCACCTATATCTTGTTCGATTTACACCAAAAACCAAATCACACTCTATGACTACATAATAAACTGTCAAAATGTCAACTTTCTAGCTTCAGCCGTTTAGCCGAAATCTTGATCACGGACAGATGAACGGACGGACATGCATATTTCGACTTAGAATTTCACGAGAAAGATAATGGTATTAATTTTATTTTTCTAAGATGAATAATAAGGGACGTTACAAACTCCGTACCAAAGTTATAATACCCTTCGATTAAGATCATACGGGTATAAAAACGTATTGTAAAACATAATGTAGCAATTGTAACAAAAAATGTACAATTGTACATATCATAATTGCATTGGTACTTATTCTAAGTAAAAACATCGTGTAAATTACATCCCTTTTAATTTTACCTTTTATACGTATACTCGGTACTAGATAAATTCAACTACTAACCAAAATTTTGAGACATAACAAAACTAACAACATACATATTAAATCTTATTAAAATATATTATTATTTCTTACACATCCATCCAATATTACAGTCTGATTGCATCGAAAAATATAAAATTACAATATTTTTGTATTGCATGCCTAGAAGAAGTGGTAAAAGACAAAAAAAAAACGAATATTAACAAATAATTACTGGACATTGCAAAATTATTAAAATGGTTTAGGTCTTTTATTATCGCTATTATACTGTAGGTATAACAAAACCGATTTCTGACTATATGCAAGATCATTGACCAACCCAAGTTAATGCGTGAATAGTGTGGCTCTAGAACGTTTATAATATAGCTACGGCAATAATGATGAAGATGAGAATAATTCTTTTTAATAGCCAGCAACAAGAAGTAGGTATTTGTATCTGCATCATCGACTTAATGTAAGTACAGAGTGTAGAGAGGCTTAAAATAGAATTTCTTCACAATATATACCTATATCTAGGTAAAACAAGTTACTATAAATATTAATAGGTTTTTATATGGTTTTTTTTTCTCTTCTTACTACACACAGATATAAATTAAAGAAAAAACGACAAAGAATTCAAAGAAAATCTTAAGACACTTTTTTATTTGTAAGCAGAATTATATCAAAGAAAGATTTATTGGTTGTAGTTTAAGGTTAATTGTTTTAATCTAAATGGCAAATTTATTCAAATAATATTTATTTATTTAAATTAATAATATTTAAACAAAAATATTTTTAATTCTTTATTATTTGAATTGTTTCACATAGAGGTTGTTTTAACCTTTAAAAACTATGCGCATAAATATTTTACAATTAAATGAGTATTTTGTGAATAATGATAAAAACTTCCTTGAGTTATCATTTTTATTGTTATATCAATGAAAATTGTTGTAAATATATTAATAATAAATTTTTGTTTGTTATACTAAACAGTATACAGCTTCCCCATTAAAATATTACAATTAAATGGTCCATAAACCTATTAATAAATAATAATGAAGATATTATGACTAAAAATAAAGAATAAATTGACCATAAAACAACACTAACACTTTATATACAAGAATAATTCATTTTTCACTTGTTGTCAGTTGAAGTCAACAATTTGTGAAGAGTACTACTATTATCTTGAAAGTTTAATAGCAAGAGAGTGAGAAACAGAATCCAGAAAACCAGAAACACATATGGAATGCTAATAAATGTCTGGAACGCTTCACAAATCTCAAGAAATCTAAAAGTCGATTCTAATATACGGCTACAAGACCTGGACAGACAGTAACAAGCGCCATAACATCAAAACTCCAAGTGCTTACGGTATATAGTAGGTGTGAGGTGGTTAGACAGGGTTAGAAATGAAAAACTTCGAAGAATCACAAATATGGAGAATTGATGCTAAGATTCGCGGAAGAAAATGGAACTGGATTCAATATACACTTCAAAAACCTAGGGATGACATTGCACGCGAAGCACTAGAGTGAAATCGCCAAAGTGCTCGCAAAAGAGGATGGCCCAGATGTGGTGCCGCACCGTAATCACCGAAGCTAATGAAGGAGGAATAGAATGGACGGACGTGAAACAAAACGCAATGACAGCTTTTTGTGAACGGCCTATGTTCCTCCCTTGTGGAATGCACTTGCAACACAAAATACAGCTAATATGATAATAAATACTTGTCATAAAATATCCTTTTTAGTGTCTACTATACTATGGAGCTACGCAAATATAAATGGGAGGAAAAATTATCGTACACCAACAAATAAGATATTTGAAGATTCGGCAATTTGAAATTTGTGTGAAACCACATCCAAAAATATTAAGATTCGGAATCCTTTGATGGATTCGATAACATTTTCATTTAACTTAAAATTTTGTAATATGTTTTAAAATAACCAAATGTCTTTTTAATAGTTTTCGAGTTGTACTTTTTAAGATATTGAATAGAACATTACTTAAAGGTCAATTACACTCAAAATAATATCCGAAACATAAACTACAAAAATTCCATACCTACTCTTGAATTTATTATATTACAATCATATGCACAACATTTTTCTGTTTACCAACAATGGCTTTTCTTTATCAAATTAGGTTGTATGGTATTATTCCATAATTATTAATGTTTTTTTTTTCTTTCTAATGTTGTTCAACTGTGACATTTTTAGAATGTCGTAACATGAATCATGCAATAGTTTTAACCAAAAAATAACATAAAATTTAGTACAAATACTGTTTATTGGCAATGACATCTAATATCTACATACATATCTATATACATAGATATGTATCTACTTAAATGATTTATAATTGTCAAACAAACATTAAATGATATGATGATTAAGCAATGTTATATTCGCCTGTTGTCTAGGCACCAGAGGGCATAAGTACTTACCATATGATCGAAAAATACAATCAATCACCATTGGAACAAAAACTCGAATAGAATGATTTTACTGAGACCAGGTAGTTCGAATACCACTTTGCAAAGTGCATTATTTATAAAAAAAAAATACAGCAGTCATCGATTTGTTACAGAATTTGTGCCGTATCCGTTTTACTCTAATGGAGTATACATGGAATTGACACCGCTGTGGTCTAAGTTGAATAAAAATTAGTCAGACTCGAATTAAGCGAATAACAAACACTAATTGATTGATTAAGGATTCGTTAAACCGAAGATAGCCAACACGTTGGTCACACAGGATGGCCTATTGTGGTCAGGACGGCCAACTATCGACTGTGGTAAAATCGTACTAAAATATAAAACGCAATAAGTGAGGAGCCTCAAATCGATAATTGGTTATTTCCGTTCAAATTTCAACTGTTAAAGACAACTTTATATATCTCTCCAAAAGAAGCTAAATTTTTACATATAGGAACTTAAAATGAAGTCAAGATGTAAATTAAACTCAATCAACTAATAATTATTTGAACAATTTTGAGTTAATCTTCAACACTGTTTTTAATTTTATGCGAATCGAGTATATTTGATAAATCGATTTTTTGGGATAGGAACATTAACCATTATTTTACTAAAAACTTACATCAGAAACTTTGGATTTTAAGTCATTTATCTAAAATTCTACTCTCACGATAACAGAGACAGATCAAATAGATCGAGTAAAAACTTTACTATACGTACAAATGTATAATCTCTAGAGTAGATGGACCAAAATTACTATTAAAATATTTCCATGTACATAATTACAAATATAAAATTTATTACATAGATACCAACCGATTACATTAGTCATGCTAAATTATTTTCTTTTAAAGAAAATATTAACATAACTAACTACTAAATAGTTACCTTTGAGACGGCTTATCTCTCTACAGATTAGAGTAGAAGAAAAAAAAACAAAAATTTTATAATAAGCAACTTGGTAATTGCAAGTGCTATCAACATCTTCCTTTTAAAAATACCCGAAAAAAAAACCATAAAAAAACTAATCTACATAATTGCATTCAAACGTAGAAATGAAGCTCAACAAAAGACAATTAACATAACAAGACTTTATCATCTTCAAACAAAATGCTTTTAGTCAGACAAAAATCGTTATTTGTCATGTCACACTAATAAACAAACAACTTTGAGAAGTAGATACATAAATATTTTAAGTATATATTTACAGTACATACATACATACATATATATGGTGATTAACCAGAGAGATAGAGCTCTGCGCTTGCAAATGTGTTTTGTTCAAATTCCTTTTTGTAAGAAAAAAAAATTAAAAATTAAAAAACAAAAATGAAATAAATAAAAACAACTTTTTATATGCAGTGTGCATTCAAGACGACACACAGTAAAGAAAAAAAAAAAAAAACAAACAAAATCTACATTGGCTCTGTGTGTGCACAACTTCAAAAGCCAAGAGAGATACCTACCTAACTATACGAAATGAATGAAGTGAACAGAGTATATCCTTCCGGTTTTTTACATAAGAAAATTTCAAATGATAGAACTGAGCCCTGAAAAGCTCTCTTGTCCACATATCTCTTCTTTTGTAAGCATTTGCCGGGAGCCTCCCCACTTCTGTTGTGTGCAACTGACCACGGTGTTGGCATATAAAAGCAGATGAGACCATAGAAATTATTCAAACACTGTTGTGACGACGCCGAAACTATTACTAAAATTCAATTTTTTGTACAATCGTTTTTGTATTTTAAGGAGAAGAAAACAATTTTTTTTTAAATAAATATTATTATTCAAGTGACAATAATTAATACAGGTGAGTTTTGAATTGATTGATTGATATTAAAAATAATGATCAATTTGTGATTAAGCAAAAATTTATGGATTATTCTATTGTGTATGTGTGCCCCCCTTATCCATCAAGAAAAAGTGTCATTAAATTAATTTTAATAAATAAAAGTGAATATCCAAATCAAGTTATGGAATGATCATGATTGGAGTTTCTTTGAAGGCATCTTTGAATAAATGCAGTAATTTGCTATAATAGAGTTAATTTACATAACATTTGCATATACTCGTATGTAATTGGAAATAAAATGTGAAAAGCTTAAATTTGTTACATTGAATTTTTGGAAATGTTGTAAAATAATTTTATAAAATAATTGGAAAATTGGTAAAGCCAAAATTAAAAAAAAAACCTCAAAGAAATATCCCACTGTTCATTGCATTATTCATTTTTAAATGGTGACTTCCGTTTTCAACAGACATCGTAATTTTCATTAGTCTTTTTTCTGTTTTTATTTATTTTTCTTTTTTTAAATCACGTGCAAATAATGTTTAATATTTTTTATAAGAAAATTTATTTACTGTACAGAATCTGTAGCGATGGTTTAGAATTAAAATTCGGTTTTCTTCAAAACTTTTTATAAAATTAATTAAAAATTAATCTTTACACAAAAGCTTTGAGATGCAAATTCGATTATCGAGACCGCAATCGTGCTTTTAAATGAGGATTACATAGTCCGGAATGTAAATTTTGGTCCATACTGATTACCAAGGTTTAATATAGGTTTAGATACATCCTATCTCCAGCCGGTCTCCAAATACTTCCTAATTACGTCCTTTTATTCATAGATAATTTGAGTCATTAATTTGACATCAATAATTTCATTATTGGTTAGATCTTTTATTTTAATTACGAGTTAAACAAAGACGGCTTATCGTAAATTATGAATGTATACTATTTCAACCAATTATAGTTTTTTGCTTCGGCCATACTTGACGCCTGGGTAATGTGTGTTGGAAGAATCTGAATATCTTTGTATGAATGGGAGATAAAACTGTAAACAATTTCGCATTGAAATGCTCACTTTCAACGTGAACAATGAATAAATAATAAACTCAATTGATTGATTATTTGTACCTATAAAGTTTAAGATACATGGATAATATTTTTAAAAATTACTGCAGCTTTATTTGTTCTCGAATACCTACATATTACACAATTGTACAACAACTATAGAGTTAATTGTTAAATCAATTAAAATTCAACAAATAATTGCAGTACAATTTGACCTCTTTTTTTAATATTGTAGCCGGCAGTACCCATATTTATATGCCCTTAAGTTATTTTTCATAAGAAACAATCAGCTCACTGCACACAGCACAGTGCACATTCCAAGATAATTTCCTATAATTGTAGCTTGTGTAGATTATTTCTATTGTTGGAATGAAAAATTCTCTTGCAATATTTTGCATACTCATTGATAATGGCTTCCAAATAATTATTATTATTCCGAAAAATTCAAATTAAATTTGGGTTTTTTGGAAAAACAACAAATGAGAGCATTTCAAAACCAACCCAGAAAAAAAATGACTAATAACAATTTAAACGTCCGACAAGAAAATTATACTTAAATTATATACTAACATTGAACTTTTTAATTGAACGTGTCCACTATTATTCTGTATAATGAACAATTTACCAAGTTTAATTGGTTAACAACAACACAATTTGTGTATTTATAATTTTTAAAAAACACTAGTGTATAGTGAGTGACCTTTGGTGGGTGGACGTACATTTATTTACAGAGAGACCTGAGATTGGTAACATTTAAACCAAAAACTAAAAAAAAAACTTTTGCATTTTCTTTAATAAGTTGTGAAAATTTCGTAATAAGAGTAATTCATGTTCATATAAAATATATTAATATATGTAAGGTACTTTGTGTTATGTAAACGAGGTATAATCGTACTACGCAATGAAATAAACCCTTTTTGGTATGCGCAAATAACATAAATTATTTAATACAACTTCTACTTGCGTGGGCCGTTGGGCATTGAATACATGTATGTATTCCAATATCTTAAAACTTAATTGCAATAAAAAAATTTAATTACTTTATTTGCGCATTGTAAATTTTCTTAATTTATTGAAATTATTTTTATTGTCTGTGTATGCTTGTTGGCTTAATTGTTGAGAACATAGAATTACAATTAATTTAGTAATTTATTCTAATTTTTAGTTATTTCAATGTTTCTCATCGTTTTTTTTTTGTATATTGAAAAGAATGACTAATGTAATTCACTGCGGCGATTACGTTCAATGTTCATAATGTGCAGTGCACAACTATAAGGTCTTTTTAGTATGAATTTTGAAAACAATGACTCTCACAGCCTATATCACTACTGTTTCTAAAACTGTGTGTCGCAAAATTTTGTATATTATGGACTTAATATTATCGTGTACATATTTAATAAAAGACCAATTCTGTTTTTTTTTTCTGTGCAGGACAATTCCAATGTCCTAATATTATTAAAATTATGTGCAAACTTTACCTCACAAAATAATTAAATTGATTTGGGCATTTCCCAATGAGCAACTACTAAAACTGTGTTCGTAACAAAAGTCTCAGTTTTTCTTATATAACTTAGTTCTTTGTATAACTGGAACGTCTTGCCTAGGTATTGCATACATATACTGAATCTTCTTATACAATTCAGATTCATTCTTCTTTTTCTGATCGGATCTTTTTATATTACAATGCTAAACTGATCCATTCGCAAAGATTGTCCTTTAAAATTTGAGTAAAATGAACAAAATTCGGAAAGGAATCTGAATTGTAATAAACTGATTATTATCAACAAATTCCTCGCCACATAAAAATTAAAATTGACATAATTTATTATAAAAAAAAACCCCACATATCCCCAATCAGTCCAGCTATACATTAGATTAAAATTGTTTGCGAATATCAATTTTTCACAGAGAGTCCATTATCTATTCATTTGATTGAATAGAAATACTACTGTGCGTTTGGCTTAAATTCTGAATCATCATTATGCGATGAACATTTTTAAATATGAAAGAAGAAAAAAGTCTAGAAGCAACATCAATTTTTGCCCCCATAATATTGAGTTCAACATAAATTCATTTACATTCAATGTGAACTTGTACTTGAATTAGTTTTGAAATATTGTTCAAACTCTCTTTTATTAAACTTCCGTCGTGAAACAAATTAAATTATTGTACATTCTGTATGTACAGAGGAGATATTATTTTGTACGCAGAAAAATGAGGGCATTGTATACTTAGACAAACTTATAGTGAGTGATTTATTTATTCAGATTGTAATAAATAATGGAAAATTACAACTAATATTATGGGTTCAAAGAAAGAATAGAAATAATTTTCAATTGACTTTGAAGAAGAAAAGATGACCTGAAGTTATATGTAAGGAGATTGATTTGAAATTTTATTTTCACATTAGGCGGTTTATAAGCTCTCAGAACTGGTAGAATTTAGCTACATATTGACACATATAATCGTCTAGAGTCTAGACTAACATCTGATATCAAAATAAATTTTTATGAATCATTCAATTATGTTACAAATTTTTTCTCAAATAAATGATCCGAACATTTGGATAGCATAAAAGGCAAATTATTCACAAAACGATATTTTTAGTTCCTTTATACAGCTGCATCACAGTTTTTCATTTATTAACGTCATATATGGGCAACACCAAATTTATGTATGTATAATAAACGGTAAAATGCATAATTTCTGCATATCATAAATAATCAATAATTGTACATAAAGAAAACTTGCACAAGGAAAGCTACATTTAATACATTTTATGTAATATTTTTAAATAATAATGTGCGCGATAAGCGATATTGAATATTTGATAATAAATACTTAAACCAGTTTTTGATAGGATAAGGAATTAAATTGAGGAAAGTTAATAATAAAAGACATATGGCATTAGATATTATTAATTCAATATTTGCTAATTAGTGTAATGTACTTGACTTTTTTTTTAATTAAAAACAATAAAGAATTAGATGGTTGCAAATTGTCACTAATAAATTTTTTTCAATTTAATATTTAGTTTCTTAAACATTATCAAAAAAACTGAAATAAGACGAAAAAGTTACAAATAAGTTTCAATAAAGTTGCATTTCTGAAAAAATAAAGTGTCGTAATTTGACTATCTTTAAAGAAAAACTATACGACAAATAGTAACGTTTCTTGTATCGTTTCAACAATTACAGATACTTATTTCAGTTAATTTTGAAAATTGTCTCACCGCTGTACCTACATAATCTACAATGTATCATTTAAAATTAAATTCAAACCCAAAGTCAAATAAATTTAAATTTATCGTAACAATGCATTCAATTAAATTAGAGATTAAAACAGTCTCTAGTTACATACATATGTTATGCATATAATTATGTAAATCCCAAACGAAAACAAAAATCAATGGTTATAATGTCAAAATTTAATCTGATTGACTATTGCATATTATATTCCTCATCAAAATTAATTAAGATGTGAAAAAATTGTTTTTGCTTTATTACAATCGACTTTAATCTAATATTTGAGTTGCTAAAACAGGAAGCATATAATAAATTAAATTTATGTTAATTTAACTATCTACCTGGTTTAAATATGAATGGGTTTTTTTTTTTATCATTCCTTCCCATTAATGACCGAAATATTTGAGAGAAAAAATTTGTGGGCACAGTAAAACTTTGACATATTGAGCATTTGTCGGGTTCTTTCAAAACATAGTTTAAAATATTTATCTATCATGGAGATTATATCGTTTGACCTTTAGTCTTAGGTTTAAGAGTGGTGTTCCCAATGAGAAAACCCTTTGCGTATTCGTATTCTAGTAAAAGTCATAACAAAATAGATAGATGAATCGTTTCCGCTTTGAATCGCTTGAATCGCTTTTAGACAAGTTGATCGTTTCGTTAGAGATAAACTTTGAAATTCGATGGTTAGAAGATTTGGAACTCGTGAAAATTGAACTTTGCAATTTGTTAAATAGCGTCAAGTAGGTTTTTCTATGAAAATATGAAAATGATTCTAATTGTGTTTTAATATTTTTATTTATGATTATTTTTCCCTTATTTATTAAGTCATTGTTTAAAGAAACCATTTTGGCTAGATAATTTAAGCAGATCTAGTACAGACATCTCTTATAGTCTAAATAACCGTAAAGAAACTGTAATTTTTGTCTGTTTTAGCTTAATTGATAGCTCGAAGATACAGTACGAAGCTAATGCCAATCGATTTTGTCCAAATTATTCAGGCAGTACTTTATTTGAAATATCATCATAGTAATAATAAAAATCGATGTGGTCATATAACTCATCGGACAAGAAGAAGTGTGTTATCTGACACCATATATACCTACATACCATCTTACTATCAATTTATTATTTTCATATTAATGAAATTTAGTTGAAAGTTCAAGGAGGACACGTTATTTATGTGCACGTCACGTTACGATTATTATTTAATAAATAAAAGTAAAATTTATGCAAATACTTCGAATGACGATGATGATGAAAATATATTTTTAATGTGATAATAAAATTTTGTATTTCTTTTTGTTGCAGAATGAAACTACAAATTTGTTTACTTTTCGCATTAATCGCATTCGCCTATTCATTACCGGTGCCCGATGAAGATAAACCAATTGAGGGACCCGCTGCTGCGGATAGCACAGAAAAGAAAATCAATCTCATTGAAGAAGATGACAAATTAAAGGCAAAACCAGTGGCCGAAACCAAAGAAGATCCCAAACCAGCTGAATTGGCTGAACCGGAAGCAAAAAAATTGCCTGAAGAACCAAAACCGGAAAAACCAGCTGCCAAGGTAGAATCCGATGCACCAGCTGAACGTAAATTGGATGTTGTCGAACCGGTTGCTGTCGTTGTGCCAGAAGTTAAATCATTGGCCGCCGAATCTGTTGTATCTGAAAAGAAATTAGATGCAAAACTTGAATCGGAAGCAGCCGTCGCTCCAGAATCAGAGAAAAAACCCGAAAGCCTACCGGAACCACTAGCCGCTGAAGCTAAAGAAATCAAAGATGAAAAACTAGCCGAAGAGAAAAAAGAAGAAGCAAAATCTGATGAAACCGAAGAAAAGAAATCCGAAGAACGAAAATCCGACGAGCGCAAAGAACGTGAAGATGACAAAACATCAGCCGATGATAGTTCAGCACCGGAAGAACCAATTGTTGCCGCCGTTGCCACAAAACTAGCAACACCAGAAAATAGCCCCGAATCAGCAGCACCCGCAGAAACATCGGTAGCCGAAAAATCTGCCGAAAAAGAGAGCACACCAATTTTGCCAGAAGAACCAAAAGCAAAAAAAGTTGATAGTTCAGCCGAAAGTCAAGAATCCGAAGAGAAACAAAATGAATCCAAAGAAAGTTCTGAATCCGATGAAGATAAATCTTCCGCATAAATTGAATTGAGTCCCAAAAACAGCAACAAAAACAAAACAACAACAAATAAAATAAAAACAAAAACGAACACGCACACTTATTTAATTTAGTGACGAATGGACTTAGAACTGTCATATTTTTTTATATGATAGATTTTTCTAAATTATAATTATTTATGCTCAGATTTTAAGGATTCAACAACAACAAAAATAACAACAACGACAAAGTGCAGTAAACAAACGGAAGAAAACAAAAATTATATTAAATTTGATTATCTTTTTTATTTATTATGTCAGGCGTCCACATAAAAATCGGTATTTTTCGAATTTTATGCGGACTTGAAAATAGAAGTTTTTTTTTGTTTTGTGTGTGTGGACGCAACATTTTTATTTTGCAATTTGAAAAAGAAAATGAACAAAAAAAAAATCAAACCAGTGACAAGCAAAGCTCATTAGTAAACTGGTGACGAAAAAACATTTGTTTTTCTATAATAAAATAACATACGCCGGAACTTGAGCATTATTCTATTTGAACAATCAAAAATGAGATCTATAGAGGAGTGTTGTGTTTATGATGCAACGCAGGTTTTGTCGCGGTAATTTTTTTTTTTTTTATAAATAATTTCTTTGCCATAATAAACAAGAGAATTACATACTGAGATTATGAATAAAAAAGAAAATCGACTAATGGTGCACAAAAAAAAAACACAATGTTCGATTATTATATACGAAAAAAATAAAAATTAATAAATAAACAAACAAAATTTTTTTTTTAGTAAACTGTCTGGTTTTTAAGTAATTATACATTTTAAATTAAAATATGGTAGGCTTTGTTATAGTAGACTGAAAAGATTGTTATTTTATTGTAGATTTTTTTTTTCGCTGTGTATTTAAATACCCAACTAAGATTACATAGCAGACGTAAAACAATCAATTTTAAACTATAAACACCTTTTAATAGTACATAAATGACATTTTTATATTTTTTAATTCACACGAAAATGCCTTCCATGTTGTATTAATTGATAGTTTTTAGAAGTTTAAGTATCGTTGTATGATTCTCAATAAAATAAGATATTTAAAGAAATTGTATTGGTTTTTTTTTCCAACAACAACTTATATAATTCTATAGGAACTCATTTTGGAATAGAAGGTAACCCTCAATGACAAAACAATTTACATAAATCACTAATCTCGATCACTTTTTGAAGAAGTTTTAATATAACAAAAGAATAAATCCACCAGAATGATAATATCTATTATACTCTGTTAGCTCTTCCATTTGGCGACGAGATAGAAACCAAATTTTTCCAATAAAAATTGCTCTTCCTACAATATTGGTTGATCTGTCGGTCTTTGGTTATCTGTTCTTAGTTAGATGGTCGATGTTAGTTTAGTCGACCACAAATTAGAATATCTATGGGATCTTTTACTTATTAATTGTGCAATTGTGCATAAACATTTGTGTGGGTAGACAATATACCTACGGAGTAGAAGATATTCTTTATTTCGAAGCCATACATTGCCATGTCTAAAAGCAAAAACACGATAAAGATTGTGTTTGCCGTAACAGTTTCTTAAAAATAACTACAAATAATTTATAGAAATGTATTAACCCATTAACGACTGACCTTCGATTCTTTTGTTTGATTAGACAGACACTATTTAGGGTATTTGTATTGATATGGTATTTATTTTTTTTAAAGTTAAATAATCAGTTATTGATATGACATGTATTCCTCCATGTTTTTCGAATAACATATAAGCCTGCATTTTTAGTATTTTTAGAAACCCGCGAAATGGGTATTTAAATACCCATGTCATAAAATCACACACCTGTCGCCTAGCTGAGTGGTCCCAACCAAGTGAATATATTTTTGTAAGATAGAGGACACCTAAGGCTATTAGGTATCAAGAGGGGTTTCCGATTTTCCAGTCCCCCAATTTTCCAGAGCCATTTCCGTGCAATGTTTCCGATTTTATAAACTTCCTGGCCTTTGACTCGCTAACTACCCTTTAAGGCATGGTTCTATATATATGAACCCCACATAATTTTTGAGTAAGTCCTATCCTTCATTTACCTATCCATGAAAACCAATTCGCGATACCTCTCACCTGGCTCTAGCTAGATTTTTTCTAAGATTGCTCTATTTTTGGGTATTATTCTACCCAATGGGTTAAGTGTTAAGTATATCTTGAATTGGTATATGTTGAATAAACTGGCGTGTAGGTTTCAGCTACAACGTTTGAAAGGACGATACCGATGTTACAGAATGTATTAGATATAGAGAACTTGCTTGTTCATAACCGATAACCGAATTATATAAAAAAATGTTATAATATGAACGACATTGTCTAAATAATTGTGCCAACTACCAGCTACAACAAAATTTGTTAAAAATTTGCGTAACTAGAATCTTGTAACGTTACAATGTACTGTGCTGTCCGTTGCAATCCATATAGGTTCCATAAGGCATTTATGGCGGCTTTACTTTAGACTTCAGATAACATTTTCTGGTACGCTAATGGTCCAATTCAGAACTATTTTTTTGAGCTGGTACCTCCAAAAAGATTGGATTATGTTATAAATATTAACGGTATAATTAATTCTAATCATTAAGAATTCTATCTCGTTTTAGGACTATCTCGTTTTAGAATTATTAAAAATTTTTTTAGTTATACGAACTTCGTACATACAAACGAAAATTCAAGCAGACTTCTCCTAACTATCTATGGGTATATCTATAATCGGTCCTGTTTAGAAGTTCACACATTAAATAATTAATGTGTATATTAACGTAGATTTACATATGGTTAAAATTGGCTGAAAAACACAGAATCGTCCAATTATCGATCATAATAATATAATAATAAATAATCAGAAAATTGAAAAGTAGATATACTTCAGTTGCCAAAAGTCATAGTGGCTTTATTGCTTTTAGGCCAAAAATGTGTACATCGTCTAATCTTTTATTTCGCCCTTACCGTATTTTCAATAGGTTTTTAAGCGAATTACGCATTAAAAACCAAACGGCTTAATTGATTTGATTATTTTGAAAAAAATTTTATTTTTTATTTACAATAATGGCTTAAATACTTTTTTCTCATAAAAGACTTTAAAATCGATAGAATTTTTAAAGTACAACGTTTTATTTATGTAATTATTGTTATTTTCTATATAATAGAATATTAAAACTGCTGTACCAAAAATTTACAATTTTGAAAATTGGCCACAGACTTACAAACCTAAGTGATATACGTGGAAGAGGAAGGTATATGAACATCAACGATTCTTTAACACAATAAATTACGTTGAATTCCTAAAATACAATTTAAAAAAAAAATTGTTTGCATACGACTTAAATAAAAAATGAATTTGGCCATGACCGCGTGCACAGAAAAATAAAAATAGAAAAAAAAAACTACCTAATCGAAAAGCAAAAGAATCTCTTATGATCGGTATAGGTATAATTGCAACAATAAATACAGATTCTGAACTCATCATCATCATAATAATAACCAGCATCAAAACAACAATAAAAACATCAACTCCGCAGAATGAATCAGTTAAGTTACCTTGACGGCGAATTATAATAATTATTGAAATTATTTCTCAGAACAAAAAAAAAACGATTTATTGATTTATTCATAGCTTGTCTGCCTGCCTTAAAAATGTGTTTACTGTTTACTAAATATAATTAACTATAATCGCGCGTATTTTTAGTAAAAGGCTAATCAATGTTGACGCAAAAACATAAGGCAATTGAATTTTTATTAATTTAATTGTTTGATGCATTAAAAATAAATTACAATGAAAAAAACATTGATAAAAAATAGAGAACTTTTAAAATAAATCGCAATTATCGCGGAAATTAAATCACAATAAAAATGACGATAATTCGTTAGTTTTGTAGAAAAACCCAACTTAAGTAAAAAAAAATTCTTTTAACAAGACACAGACGAATCAGTATAGTTTATAAAATATAGGAAATAAGGTCAGTTGAGAACCTATGAAATTTTAATTTCAAGTCTTTTATTTTCGTGAAGTGCGTGTCGTTAAGATTTTAAATAGTTGGACCTCTTAGAAACCAAAAGTCGTCTATAGACTGAGCTTCCATTTCATTGAGTATTGATTATAAGCACTACTCCACACTACCATTTTTTAATCATTGCAATTATTTTTTTTTTGTTTAAGCTTTAAGCTTCTTAACGAAACTTACTGATATAATTAAGTCAATTAAATCGAAATAATTCTAAAAATAAATTCAATTTGAATGTGCTTACCTCATTAGTAAACATTAAACAAGCAACAACACCAAGAGACCACCAATCAACTGCATGTCCGTACGGTTGTCCACACAAAATTTCTGGTGCTGAAAAGGAACAAAAAAAATTTGGTGTCAATGTGGCGACATTCATTATATCTACGGCTCAAAGACTCAACTAGAAAAATATTATTTGGCATAATGCAATAATATAAGTGGAGAGGACGAATAGTGGTGGTGGGCAACTAGAACGTTTAATATGATGAAAAAAATCTTTATGACATCCAATTGAGAAGGAAAGAAATACAGATGGAAGATAGTTAAGAATGATTAAAGAACTTTTACCAGTAGCTATATGAAGGTGTATTTGTTCTTCCACTGTTTGTGTCCACGCTCCTAATATACATTTGATATTACATATAATTTTGTACTGGACTGTATTGCCATATTGCCAATGATATACAAGATGCAGTAGGGAAAATTTACGATATTTGTAATGGTATATTTTAATGACTTATTTATAACTATAACAATACCCGAGCAACCAAAAACAATTTTGTCATATTGTATTGACATTTTTTTCACTATAATTAAAAAACCATTTTTTTTAAAGTAATAAAAGTGTCAATTTTTGTTTCCACACTACATAAAAATATAAAGTGGAAGCTTTGTTTTAATTTTTTCCAAACTTTAGTGTTTTTTCCACGTTTTGGACATTTTTAATAGTATAATAAAAATTTTGGTAGTGAGTATAGCTCGCTCGTTAACTTTCGAACGCGTTAAGCTAGCGACTTGAATTTTGGGTAGCGTCGTTTTATTGTGAGCAAGCTGCTTGGTATTGGAAAATTGGCTCACTCGGGTGAAGGAAGGGCGGGGAAATAGTAGTGAACGGTGTGGAAAGGGTTAGGAAATAGGGGAAGAGCAGTTTAGTGTGAAAGCCATGCAACTTTTACTTAGCAGCCTTTTTCATTACACATTAACAAAATTGTTTTGACAAAAAAGTAACAAAAATGTTTAACAAATTAAATTTGTATCGACAAATTTGTCACAAATAATATGTCTTCCTTCGACAAAACATTATTGTCTTGTGAATCGAGTATGATAATAAGTAATTAGTTTCATCGTAGGATAAAAAGGATATTAATAAAATAAAACATAATAAATAATTAATTCAAATAAATTTTTTCTTTTCTTTATTTTTATGGTTTATAATAATTTTTATATAAAACATCTCACAGTTAACACTAAATTTTAATTTTAATCACAAAACATTTTTACTTATTATTTATATACATTCATATACAGCATTTTTTTTTCATTTTTAAATTTGAATAATAATCATTTTTGAAATAGGTAATTTTACAGATTTTGCATTTTTATATTTACAAAAAAGATATTGTTTTGGTCATTTTTCTTTTGTCTATCTCTTCAAAAAAAAGTGATTAGTAGTAAGATTTTTGTTGTTGTTTTAATTTTACTAATTATCATCATCAAAAACAATTTACTTATCCTAAAGGAATCAATTAGTTTTTTTTGTTTTAATTATTTATCAAAAAATTTATGCGATTATTTTATTTGTTATTATATTTTATTATTATTGTTATTAATATTAAATATTATAATAATTAAAAGCTGCATTATTACAAAATAATTTTTTTTTTTAAATATTCGGAATTTTTAGCTTTGGATTTGTGTTCTTAATTATAATTCTAAAAAAAAAACACGTCAATTCATACATTCTTATAATAAGCAAACGATAGACAACAATACGTAAAATAGATTATTATTACTAAGTTACAAAAAAAAAAAAAATATATATATAAAATAATAATAATATAAAATTTTCAAATTATGTACACCTACCTAAACTAAATTGTTATAAACACAAAACTAATGTCGGGACAAAAATCGTTTGGGTTGCAATTAATTTTAATTTGTTTTTTATCAATTTTTAAAGTAAAGAGCTTGTTAAGTTAAAAAATTGACGAATAAATTATGTTACTTGAAAATTTACAAAAAAAGATAATTTTTGTATACAGCAAAAAACCATTTCAACATCTTAAAATTAATCATTTAACATTTTTATTTACTTTTTAAATATTTTATCAATTTTTAAGCGTACGTATATTTATTAAAAATAATTTAGTTAATAAAATATTACTATCAATTCGAAATTATGTTCGTAGATACAATTTGTAAAAAAAAAATACTTTTTTTTATCAATACTAGTTCTGTAAGCTGATTTTGTGGTTTTGAAATTTTCAAAATTTATTATTTAAGAGTTTTAATAATTTTAGTAGAATTGAAAATATATCATAAAATGGGGCGAACCATAGCCTACTATATACAGCCTGAGCGATACCCGCCCCTTTCGTTTGCTTTAGTGTGCGTATATTAAAAAAAAT
>JANSTT010023291.1:0-40183 GCA_026745375.1 Platyura marginata | reverse complement strand
TATATAAGCAAACATATTATATATTTAAACATCACATTTTTAAAATAATATAAATAAAATGTATGTTTTGTAATTAATGTTTTTTTTAAAGTTATTTGGAGCACTGATTTTATTACTAGATACACCCCATTCCCATAACACAATTATTTACGTTGAGATCTAATTTCTAGCATAATTTTCCATTTACATAACACTTGGAGAGCTAAGAGATAATACATAAATGTCCAACGAATAAACGAGCTAACTCTAGAGACACTCTGCAAACAATCATTTTGTGATGATCAATGAAATAGGCGGCTAAGTAAAACTAAGGCGGCTTCCGTACAAAACTACCCCACCCCTACACTTTCCCACACTTTCCCACCTTCTTTCCAAAATTGGTCCACTCTAAAATTACTATACTGGTCCGCCCTAATCCCCGAATACCCTATCTATCAAAAGAAAAATGGAAAAATTTTAGATCATCCTAAAATTATTATTCCCATAATTTACATTCTTCCTACATACACACCAATCCCAATGTCCATCTTATATGTATAAAAAAAATTATGTTTTTTAGACCACCCTCAAATTATTACCACGCTGTTCACACATACCCCCATTACCCAACCTATCAACAGAAAAAAAAATTTAGACCACCCTAAAATTATTACCCCCACTTCCTACATACCTCTACATACCCCTACATACTCCCTACACACCCTCCGTTATTAGCCAAAATTAAAAATTTCTAAACATAATAATTCGTCGGTATATTTTTTTCGGATAGATCGGATGGAGGCCGGACTCCTTTAACATGAAAAATTACCTTCCCCGAACTACACATCAATAAATCAAAAGATATGTATTTTTTAAGTTTTTATTTTGAACGCCAAATTTCAAAATTAAAACTTAAATGGCAAAATTAATTGAACGGTGAATTTCGAAAAATGTAATGATGAGGATTCGTGAGGGATAATAAAAGAAAAAAAATACATAATATGGGCGGCCATTGTTTTCAATTTTGGCCGCAAGATGGCTTAATTTTGGGCTAAACTGCAGTTGCTGAGAGGAGGTAGGGGAGATTTGTCACAAAATCATGTATCCAGATACCTTCTAACGCTAACTTTTATGCCGAAAATCGTACCACTCCATGTAGACATAGTCATCATAATAGTCATAAGTAGCTTAAGTCGTTTCTAGAATGTAATAACTTAAAAGAACAACTTGAGAAAAAAAAAATTTATTGTCAAAGCACTCGGAGTGTTCTTTTTCTTTTTTTTTTCTTTTCTTTTTATCTCTGTCAAGAGTTGCATAAATAAACCTCTTATTTTAAATTTAGCTTTTACTATAATGTCCGACGTAATCAAAATCAAAACAGAAAAATCATCTGTAAATGTCTATCGGAATCCTTGGTTAAATTTTTATGTTGATTATTGGTCCATAAATCAAAACAGACATGACCTAATTTCAATGGTCAAAGAAGCATCAAATAAATGGCGCCTAATGAGCTTTGAACAGAAAACTAGCTACAGGACATCAAGTCAAAAAATGCCGTATCGATTTAATAGCAAAAATAGGAAATTGAACAGAACACTGAGATTATTGAGAAATGTAATGAATTCGGATAAAAATGATGGTAATTTTGAAATTTTGCGAATCAAACAGCTAGTAAATAGTTGGAAAAGAAACGTTATCAAGGATATTTACTATTAAAAATTGTTTGTCTGTAAAAATAAACATAATAAATACTTATTTATAATTAATATCAAGTAATTTATAAAATTTAAATTAAATTAAGCAACAATTTGAATTTGAAACTAGCTTAAAATCAATTAAAAATCTTCTCCAAAAAAAACAATTACAAATCACTATAGAAATAACCAAAAACAAGTCGTCCTGAAACTGCAATAAACCAGTAAAGAATACCTGGCTATGCCGATTATAATATACCCGTAAGAGTACTTGTTTATTATCTGGGTAGGACTTTGTCCGTGTGTATTTTGTCTGTACAACAAATGTATCAATTGAGTACCTAGAAATAACATAAAATTGATTAAAGTGCCATAACGGCAGGACGTGGAAGTTTTTAGTCTACAAATTAAATCTTAATTTTTTTATTCTCTATCATTTTTGTTATATTCATTTTTTCCTTAATCCAAATATTTTTCGAGTAAATGATTATAATCCTAGAAATGACAAATTGATTGCAACGTCATTATGGTAGGTCGTGGAACTAAGAATAAAATTTTCATTTTTATATTCTCTATAATTATTGTCATATCAATTTTTTCTAAATTCTTTTAAGTAAATGATAAAAATAGGTTCACACTGTACCACAGCCTCCCCTATATTTTATCCGATTTGCTCCAAAAAACAATAGAGATCATACTCTAGGAGTCTAGGACTACAACATAAACTGTCAAAGTTTCAGCTTTCAGGCGGGCATATTTTGACTTAGAATTTCACGAGAAAGAAAATGGCGTTCAAAAATCTTTTCTTCAATAAATTTTAAGGGGCGTTATAAACCTCCATACCAAAGTTATAACACGTTTTGATTAACATCATACCAGTATAAAAACTATTAGTTCACTATTATTGTATACTTCAGGCTCCCATCAGCAAGTCATAGATAGACGGACAAACAGGCATAAACGACGTGTTACTATCCGATATTTTGAAATTCTTTTCGTCTCACACTATCTTATCCAGTAAATAAAACTCATTTTTTCGGGTAAGTGAACAAAAGAATTATTGATCCAATTATCTTGACACTTGCGTCCTCCATTTTGACCATTACTTTGAACGGTTTTTCCAATGTGACAAAGTTTTTCATTTTCTTGCTATTATAGATATGTATGTAAGTAAACCTCGACTTAAAAGAATTTATGGTAGTTAAAAATGGACTACGATTATTGCCCATAACAGATCCAATTCTGGGTCATCAAAAGTTACAAGAGAATGTTTTGTCGACCCAAAATTGATAACGGACTACTCACAAGTTAATTTGAAAACGTATTAACCCATTATGGTCCAAACATTTTCATTGAAGATTTGACCAATTTTTTTTATATATATATTAAAAATCCGTGTACACGCTGACCTAGAATCGAACCTGAGAACAATGGGGGGTTCGATTTCAGGTCAGTGGATACGGGGATCTTTTTCAAGTAGAATGCATTAAATAATAAAAAATGAATTTAGTGAGATAAGATCACGATTACGTGTGTCGATTAAAAATATTTCTTAATCTTCAGTTTAGTTTCGTGCACCCCACTTACCATATTATCTTAGAATTTTTTTTATTATCGGACTTAGTTTTTTCGATGATCAGTACCAAGAGATGTCTTACATCAATACAACAAATTGAAATTGTATAATTTTGATGTAATTTCCGGTATATGTAAATTGTACAGATTGATAAAAAAAAATTATTAATTTTCATGTAAAATCTTCAATTTTTCTTAATTGCTAATTGCTATAAAACTTAAAAAAAGTTTTACACATCGTAAAAAATTAGAACTGACAAATTTTAAAGCATGCAACAAAGCAATTTTTTTTTTTTTTTGGAATTTTGTCGCCCACTCTTAATAAATTAATTCTTAACGCAATTGTAAATCTCATACATCTCAACATGCAACGATATGACAAATTTGTGTCCATATGGACTTTTGTACTGGATGCCAGCATCATGATAACACTTATCTGGAATACCTAAGTTGCATAAATATAAACTCCCACATGCTCGGGTTATATTTGCAATTGGTAGTATCGGAAAAATAGAACATTTAACTTGAACATTTTGGAATCCAGCGACTGGTGGATCAATGGCCAATATTGGTGATCTGAAAAAGTAATAGAATTATTAAAGAATTACAGCAATATTAAGGCAATATTTACCTAGTGGCATTCACCCATTTGGTAATCTCCGTTGAAGGCATGTCACAGCGTAAAGCTAAAATAACAAGATCACATGATGGCAACTCTTTAAAGAAATAAGAAATTTGTTATTCTTCAAACATCTACCACAAAGAAAAAAAAATCATTTTTTTCCTTACTATCAATGGAACTAGTATAGAAACACTGGCTAGAAGTATACAATTCTAGTTCTCTACTCTTTCGGTTCGTCTTTAAATCACTACTCACATAAGTCATAATTTTCAGACCATGCGATCCCAATTGACGTCCAGTTGACAGACCAACCTCGCTATGCTTCTCATTGTACGGTTCATCACAGATAATCACAATCGTTGGCCATTGATGTAGATTTTGTGGCGTTAATCGTCTGGCACCACCCAACAACATTAATGCCAGCTCTGTGGTACCTCTGGCCAACATATCACATTGTCGTTCCCACTGCAAACCCATCTTTTCGGCGTTTGCCTGTACCTGCTCTCGTAATGTTAACGGAATCGACGGTATAATTAATCCTTGATCGGTTACCCATTCTTGACCACCTTGGCCATCAACTTGAATTTGTCGATAGCCAATCGGTTTGGCAACGATAACATTTTCGTCATGTCGAAAATTTTTCTTTTTCGATGGAATTGCTTGTCGTACTACATCCGGTTTTTGGGTGGCATCAATTTCATCCCATATGGCTTGCTTGTCAAATAGAGCCAAATTTTTTTCAAAATCAAATTCTCCAATCATTGTTGGATCATCAACAGGCGTACCGAATGCTTGATTTTTTGTATAGGCATTTCGACGCGTGGCATTGGATTTTTTCCTCTCTATTTTTAAGGGAGTTGAAAAACCATTTTTAACAGTCGAAACGATATCAATTGGTTTGCTTGGATTATTTCGTTGAATATCATTGTTCTGCTGTCCAGAATGTGGTGCCGATACTGCCAACCGGACTTCAACAGCCGACGGTATCATGTTACCAAATGTTTTGCATGGCGAAATCGAGAAATGAGATTGAACTTTTTGAAAAGGATTTGTCGGTGATTTGACTCTGTAAAGAAAGTAATCTTCAGATGCTGGTATGGTATCGGATAGTTACTTACATCCTGTTTACTTTTGCTTCCTTCAGCTTATTGCTTAGTGATGATTCACCACTTTTATGTTCTAGTTTTCCTTTAGTCACTCCATTTACACGTTCATTGTTAAGGACAGGCAGAAGATCGAGTTTTATTATATCAGAAGCCCTAAATTACAAAGAGATCATTAGCGAGTAGTACAATACTATATGATTCAATACATTATTGTTATTTCTGTGTCCAATGTCCGCAAGGGTAGTCCATTTCGAAAAGCTCTGACAATAGTTATCTTCTCGAAATTTGCTTCTTTGATAGTGCCTTGGAATATTCCCAGAGGTTCAATGCAATTTATCGATACAGCTTTACCGGACCAGTTTTTGTTCATTATGATTTTGATTTTAGAATTATGTTCAAATCACTATTGTTTTACGAAATAAACTCCTCAATTAATGATAATTTCCGTTAGAAGATGTGTGCTTTGACACTATTGTTTTGAAAATCAACACAACAATATTATCAAATGAATAAAAAATCTTAACAAAATAATAAAATCACACCGTACTCTATAATTTATTGTGGTTAATTCTCTTTTTACTTATTGTCTGGTGGTTGAGGATATCGTGGATTCGGAATGGTTTGACTTTTGCATTTTTTTTTAATAAAAAAATTATAACCTTAAAATTAGTGATGGCAGTATTTAAGTACCTGATGTAACACCAATCAGATACTCTTACCGAATACAAGTACTCAATACTATTTTGATGTACTAAATACGGATTAATTTCAGATTTACAAATTATAACAATTTTTAATTATATTTAAATTTGACATCGTTTTTCTCACTCTAACATACTAATTGTTTCAATTTATTTGTCCTTCTCTAAATGTCTAATTTTAACAAAAAAAGCCATTACAAAATTTTTTGAACGATTTTTCATGAGGTAATAAGTTACCATTCATCAAGAAAAATTCGTTATGGAAGTTTGGACATTTTTAAAAATCGAGTATTTACTCTAAAACCGAAAAATTTGGTACAAAATAAAGGTACACTGTTCCTCTTTCCAGATATGTACATATATATGGGAATTAATATTCTTCAAACACTACAAATAGTCTACAAATTGGGTAGTTTTTGAACACTTTTGTATTGTAATTTCAAAAGTTTTGAATACAAAAATATCAACTAAAAATATCAGGTATTTGGCTAACAGTATTCGGGTAGTATTCGGGTAGCCAAGGATACCAAAAGTATCGAACTTGCAAAGAATTACTTAAAATATCTACGTCGCACAATACATATATGCATAAGGGGTGCCAACTCTGAATATTTCGTTTTGCTTTCTTTTGCATTTGAAAGGTTTTCGTTTTAATAGATAAATTATACTTTGCCATGTAAACTCTGCATATTTGACAGCATGTTTTTTTTATATCTTATTATTTAGTTGCACTTCTTTGAAAAGAAAATGTGTATTTTTAGTAATTTATTTAATTTAAATTAACGTTTAAAAAAAATAAATACATAAGAGAGTGTACATTGCAAATGTGAATATATTAAAAAAAAAACACGTGTGCTGGCTAGTCTACGATTTTAAGGACATCCTCGCTAGAGAAACAATGCGGTCACACATGAGTATTTTTCATAATTCATTAGCAAATTCAGTTGCGACACCGCCCCAGGCACCACCAAGAAGACGTGCAAATTCCGTGGGTTTGCAACGTATTCAAAATCAAAATCAAAATACGGTAGTCAGGAGATCTCTATTTGCGACAACGGCTGTAAGTATAGAAAGTTATTGTTTATTTGATTCAAAACGGTCAACTAGATTCTAGACTATTTTGACCACACATAATCCTCCACAACTCTAAAAGACAAAGACAATTTACAATCTACCTCCTATTACGCTTAATTTATGCGTGTACAAGTTGATTTATAAACATTTGATTTAAGTAGGCGGAAATGGCCACTGTATTTAAAATGTTTTGCAGCACCAGCAGGTGATTGCTAATTATTGGGAAGTCTATATGTAAATTGTGCTAACACTTCATTTTATGATAATATGCTGTGTACATATTTATTAATATTGAACAAACATATAGTATACTTTTTGTATGGCAAGACAAGCAAAAAGAGATAAATTTGTTTACACATTCAGTTTTTTCTTTAATTAAGATTTCTCGTTTATCTATTAAGATTTTTTTTTCTTTTGTCCCAAACAACAATATACTTCTTCAGATCAGATTCAAATCAGTGTAAAAATATGGAATTTATTAACTTTAATAAAGGATGAAGATTCTTCTAGCCCGTAAACGTCTTTTATTTGGGCAGCCAATTTAAATAAAGTAAATATCTAACCCACGTATTGAAAATTAACGATTTTTCTGTGTGTATATTGAAAGTAACTTTTTTAAGATAAGGACCACAACTACCAATCTACTCGAATATGATGCACAGCAATTTTCTTCCATTTAGTTTAATCGTACAAGGGGTGCATTATTATTTCATTCGTTTATTAATGACCTTATGAGACTTTCATATCGAGCAAATTGTTAAAGTCCACACAAATGTGATGTAATTACTGACTTTACAATCATTTTTTTTAAGTCTCTTATTGGGTTTCATAACTGATTACTTATTACACTCCCAAGTTGATTTATTTTTAATTAATTCGGATGCAATCCGAACCATTCCGTTCTAGGTTAAAACTTTTTTTTTTTTAAATTTAGTCGAGGAAGGTATTCAAATTCAGGACTGTCGCATGGTGTCCCAGCGCACATATGTACCTATTCTATCTAAATAACAAAATTATGACAAAAAAAACGAAATAGGGAAAAATTTCCTTTCCAATCTTTTTTGTCTTTTAAATTTCGAGAAAATCCTCATTATGCTTATTATTTATTATTTATATCATTAGCCAACCAAAATAATTATTCTTGTTGTGATATTAAAAATCAAAAATGACGACTCCTTTGAATAGGAAAACGGGAAACCGATTATTACCCAGTTATATATAAAATATCTAATCTTACTTTATTGCCGATAAGGAAATATGTCAAAAAAAAATTTCGTTGCTTAAATCTTTATTAGTCATTTAGTTAGAGTGCCCACTATTACAAAGCAATGCTTTAATTTTTGTTTTAATTTCTTTTTATAAAATTATTTAAACATAGTGTGAGAAATGTAGTGTTTGTTATTCTATTTTGTAACTAAAAATAAATATTTGAACAAATCATCTAGCTCTAGTAATCTTTAGTTGGAGAAATAACAATAATTTGTGCTAACATTCTTATCAGTATGACACCATCAACTCATGTGAGTAGAATTCGGGCTGATAAGAAATAGGTATTTTTTTTTGTGTTAAGTTTTAAACTCATTTTTCTAATTTATCGTAATTACCTACATAAAATTTATAAATATTTTTTATCTTTGCCAAAAATAATTGATTTCAAAGAAACGAACTCATTTCAAAGACATTATTAGCCAAAAATAGAACTTGTGTAATGATATAATAATCTCCTACTAATTTAACTTCTTTTTCTATTTCGTTGTCCCCTAGGGTAAGGTTAGTTAGTTAGTATTGGAGAGGGCAAAAATCCTAGGGCGCCCGAAATTGCTATACCTCTGTGTATGTGGTCATTACACATCTTTCGTTTTTGTTTCAGGATATTTGTCAAAGGGGCGTCACCGATTTCCAACATGAATGACTTTCAGGCCCCTTGAGCGTACTATATATGATAGGTTAGGAGTTTTTTTTAAAATTTGGTGGGCAACGACATTTTGACATAACCTTACTTTTTTTATTGTTATTTTAAAATTCCTCCAAATGTCGTTCAGTAATCGACGACATAATTGGGGTTATTCTCGTAAATTTATGCACATATTGTTAGTTAAGACGTTCACGAGCGAGATTTAACATTCATATTTCATATGTATGTCATTTTAAGCAAGTTGATACAATTGATATTGTCCACGAACGTATTAACATTTTCTATTTGGATAGGAACTACATTAAAATGTTCATCGAGTTTCCAGCAAAAAAAACCCATGTGCGTAAATTTACAGGAATAAGCCCTATTCTGACATTCATGACCTATCGTAAGACATGTAACTAAGTCGTTGTCAACTAAACGGACCGGGTCAAAAATTATCGAACACAAAAAAAGTCAATATCTGCTGTCCCAGTGGGGCAACCAACACACGCCACTGTGAAAATTTAAAAAATTAAAAAAAAAACCCCGATTTTCCAAAAAAAGTGTATCCAAATAAAATTTCATTGCAATTCCTTTGCATTACAAATAGACAAGGATAAACCGAATTGATTGAACGAGAGCGAAAGCAAATGCATATGCTGATGAAAAAACAATAACATTGTAAACCCACCATTGCGTTGCCGCAATTTGTTGCGTTGATCTACGCATATCACTGTACTGTCACGTAAAAAATAATTAATATAAAAATTGCAAAGTGTCATCACACACCCATTTTTTGGGGATGTTTTAATAAAGTTATTTGCATTGTAAATTGGTAGGAAATACTACAAAAATACATCTAAAGTTTGTGTTTGTTCGATGTGCAAATAGTGATTTACGAAAACGATTGGATAAGTGGAAAATAAAAAAGAAATCGCCAAACATTGAAAATGTCGATTGATTCTGAAAATATGGTTTATGGTTTACGCACAACGGACGATTCTTACGTAAGTTTGTTAAATCCCTTTTTTGGAGACATTTTCCCGTTTAAATATTGAGCACCAAGGATTTTCTGCTAAAAATCAATTATCTTACGCTAATCGCTTAATACCGTAATGCTTGACATTTTCAGTAGATGAATTCCTGTATGTTAACTCTGTGAATTAAAATTGTAAATTTTAATTGAGAAAAAATCAATTAAAAATTATCTCACATACCTATTTTCTTAAAACAACATTTTTGAACCAAAGTTATTTATCGATCGATATTGGCAGCTGATAAATTGTTTGGATACCATTTTATTGTTTGTTTCGTTTTGTGTTACTCTCCACCACAGTGGAGTCCTTCAAAAGTAGACTCCATTTTAATCTAGAAATCTCTTTGATGTCACCAGTTACCTGGGTAAAATGTAAATAATAAACTTAAGTAGCCCAAGTTTTATATTAAATAATCAAAAGATTAAATTATAACTTATGACAAATTTCCATATTTATACGCAGATACGGCCGCAGACAAAATAAAAATAAACAGTTTACTCTGCTTAATTATTCGTTTTTGCAACGTTGTCTTCAATGGAGGTTTTATTCTTTGGCTTAAGAACAACGTCCCCAATGAGAAAGGTTTTTGTAATCAAAACTGTTAATTTGAATCATAGAAAATACATAGATCGTCCCTAATAGAGATTTTGGCTTTTAACCTTTTGCGCTATAATCAAGTCAAGGTGAATCTTGTTGGAAGCAACACTCAGTGTATACGATAAATATGCCATTGGAGAATGAATTGTTATTGAAACAAATATGTCAAAGATTACGGTCGTACCAAGAAAAGTTAAAAATATAAAATCCCTTGCAAAATGTATTACTGTGTCCTAGTAGATAGTGTTGGCTTTGTTTAGTTATTTTAATTCAAAGGTAAAAACCATTGCAATTTCAAATATTGTAGTTTAGTTGTGATCAAAAAGTATTTACTCATATATATAATATTTAGTGCTTCCATTGTCCATTGCCTATTGATAAACAGACAACAGGTACATAAAGAGTAACTAAGTCTAAGTATGCATCAAACTAATTAGTTCTACTAACGAATACTTTACATATTTGAATATAACTTTGTATCCACAATTATAAAATTAATTGTTTTTTCCACAGATTGAAGAAGGAACTGTTCAACTTAGAATTAGAATTTTAGCTGGCCAATCTTTAGCGAAAAAGGACATTTTTGGTGCTAGGTAATTTTTGAATTTTATTTACTATACTTATATGTATTTTTAATTATTTTTTTTATTTCTCTAGTGATCCTTATGTTCGAGTAGATTTAAATACAATAAATGGTGATGTGAATATAGATTCTGTATTGACAAAAACTAGAAAAAAAACATTAAATCCAGTTTGGAATGAAGAATTTGTATTTCGAGTAAGTTTTTTTTTTCTTCTCTTTCTTATTCTTTGGTATATCAAAAAAAATTTATGTTTTTCAGGTAAAACCATCTGAACATAAATTAGTATTTCAAGTATTTGACGAAAATCGTTTGACACGAGATGATTTTCTTGGCATGGTTGAACTGAATTTAACAAATTTGCCAAAAGAACAGGAAAACCGAGCTATACCAGCAAAATCGTATCCACTAAGGCCTAGAAGGTCAGTTGGGTATGTTTCGCTTTGTTTTATTATTTTATTTGTGTTTGTTTTGTTCCATTTTTAATTTGCAACTTTTTTTTTTATCTTAATAAGAGTAGGTTAAGTTATTTAATTGTTTTTTTCATTTGTGTACAAAAAAGAATTTGCATTTTCACCCTAAAGACTGTTTTTTGGCGGCAGCGCATTTTTTTAAAATAACAGATATGTAAAAATTCATTATTTTACAGATGTTATTTAAAAAAATCAGTAAAGTAGAAATAAATTGGATGAGAACTTGTTTATTATCTACGACTTTGTCCATTTCTATTTTGTCTCTAAATAATAAAAACCTTAAAAATTACATAAAATTGATTGCAGCGCCATAACGGTATGCCGTGAATTGGTCTATGAATTAAATCTTCATTTTTGTTATATTCATTTTTTCCGTAATCCAAATATTTTTCTAGAAATGCCATAAAATTGTTTGGAGCATCATAATAGGTCGTGGAACTCTTTAGTCTATAAATGAATTTTTCCTTCTTATATTCTCTAGAGTCTAGACAGACAGACTTTAAAGTTTCGAAATCTGACTCTCCTGCTCAAGTAACCAATTTGTAAATATTTGATATATTTCATTCGAACCCTGATTAAACATACGATTTTCGATTAACATTTATTCTGAAAATATACTGCAATAACAAATGAACCTAATTGTTTATTATTTTATTTTCTGTTGTTGCAAGAATATTTTTTCTTCTTCTAAGAATGTAAAAATAAATGTCTATTCAAATATCAAAGCGATGAAATTATAAATAATTTATTGATTTCTTATTTTTTGCGAGTTTTGGTCTTACTTAACTTATTTATGTATAAGTTAATTGCTTATACACAGTTAAAGGAGTAACTAAATGACAGAAAATGTAATAATTTTTTTTTAGTGCTAGATCACGAGTACGTGGAACCCTTGAAATATATCATGCATTTATCAGAGACCTAGATGCTCCTCCTGTACAAAGCGAACAGCCAGCCGATTGGGAAATGGTTGATAATGAAACTAATAATACACCACCGACAACAGTAAGTACCATCAAATTCTCTCGTTCACTATAAACTTTATGCAAACCACTTTTTTTTTAGAATGTTTTTGGTACAAATACCGGTGTTGAACCATTACCATCTGGTTGGGAAGAACGACAAGATGCAAATGGTCGAACGTACTATGTTAATCATATAGCTCGTACCACACAATGGGAACGACCTTCTATGTATGTCTTTTTTTCTTCTTCTTTTTATTAATGTCATGCTGAGAGAGCATTTCAAGAAGTTTTTCCTTTTTCGATTTGTAGTAGTGACGCAGTAACCGAAAGTGATATAGACATTGCTGCTACTCAATTCGATCGACGATTTCATATTAGTGTCGATGAAACGGAAGGACAAGCAAATCAGGTAAAATTTAAATACACAATTTTATATTAATTTATACATTATTTGGTCGCACTTTAAAAACAAAATACAAAATTGTTTGCATGATTCTATTTCTCTTTCTCTCTCTCTCTCTCTCTATCTATCTCTTCTTTTTTTTCTATAATATTAATATTATATTCTTTATCTAAGCACGTTAAAATTAATTATTTTTGCATGTCTTTCTCGATTTACGGATTTATATAAATTTTATATATAAAAATAAAGGAACAAAATATATCTGAAGAGTCTACTATAAGTAATCCTCAAAGGGGATACATGACAAATAATAATAATTCGTTAAACTCATCAATCGACGAGGAATTGGATTATGACGATGATAATGATATTGTACAATCAGAAGAGGTTCCACCGATGGTATTATTGTTGGTAGAGTAGATGCGATTTTTTTTTTTTTGCAAAGAATAGAAAAATTTTATTTTGTTTTTTTTTGTTTGTCACGCTTAGGTATCTTAATTTGCACATCACATTTAAATCGTAGCGATGATACACCATTTCGTTTTTTTTTTTTAGATTTTTTTTTTTGCTGCTTAAATTGCAATTTCAATTAGTTTAGCAATTGATTATTTGCTATTCTTATTCTTTATTTAATTAATTATGCTCGATCACTTTGAAATTTAAATTGTTCTTTTTAATGTTTTAAACGATTTTTTATGGATAAAATTGAATCACAAAATATGGCAAATTTTCAAATGAATTATAATCGTAATAGTGCTGATTTATTATTAATTATTAAAAACTAAACACCACGTTTAAAATAGAAAAACTGTTTCGATCTGTTTTATGTGAATTCGTTTTAGACTGCATCAAATATTAGGAATGAATACGCACTTTGTTTTTATTTGAACGTCTACTTGTGTGTTCTATCACTGTCTCAGATCATTGTAAACAGAATAACTCTTCGAAAAGTATGAATTGGAAATGAAAAAAGATTGTAGGCCTACCAGACTGCTAAAATGTTCCAACATACCGATAAGATTCTTTATGCTAACCAGATTTGCGGAATTTAAGAATCGATTTGATACACCGCCGATGTCTTTATAATGGATTAGTGACTATCAAAGCCCTTTTGTTGTTGCTTATGTAAGAAAGTACTCAGCCACCTTGTCCTTCTAATCGCCATTACTCGCATGAATTGCTGTTCTACCAATGCAGTTATGTCCTGTTAGTATTTGTACAATAATTATTCTATTATTTCAAAATCTCAAGTAAATGGTTCGTCTATATATAATAGCTGTGTGTAACCATTTTGAAACAACTGATCATTAATTTGAAATAGAGTTAGTCACACAAATATTGGCAAAACATTTTTTTTTTTAATTTGACATTCCCAAAATTATCTTTGCATCAGATAAAATCGATTAGTTCAAAACAGTTTTTCCTATTTGAAATTATTTGTTTAAACACTACACAAAGACGTTGGTACTCAAAAACAATTTAATTTTAAAGGGAGATACAACCAGTCTTAACTCCGAAGTTTTGGAGACATTACATGCCGAATCGTCTCTAAGTGGATCCACTACATCGCTAAACACAATGGGCAGTTCAAGGTGTTTATTGAATATAAAAATAATTTTTTTTTTATATATATATAAATCTTAACAAACAAAAAATGCCGTATGATGATAATGAGTCATTCTAATTCTTAGAAATAACTTTTCAAGAAGTGCATCCCAAAACTCTAATCATAGTATTAATAGACCGGTACGGCCAGCACCATCTGTACCTCGACCAAATGCTAGACAGTCTAATCGACGACAAGCACCGCCAATTCCGTCAGTTAGGTGTGTGTCTTTTTAATTTTTTTTTTTTTCGATATTAATTTTTTTTTATATAAAACTATGTGATGCATTTTATGTAATTTCTTTTTATGATTACAACCACAAAAAAAAAAAAAACAAAAACAAAAATGCAGGAATATCAATTTAGCAAATACATCAAATGGCACCGATGAGGATACAACAACAAATGTTGACCGATCAACCAGAAATAATGATACAACAAATCAAAGTGAACATAGTAATAGTGAGGTATCGTGTAATTTGTTTGCTGAGAGATTTACATACATACAATGGGGTGGCTGATATAAAAATACGACATACTCATTTGTTTTGTTGGCATTCTACTAAACATTTTTTTTTTTAAATTTTGTTTCGGTTAACTAACAAATCATTTTTCTACACTGGTTTAGTCGTTAATAACAATAATTAAATACATTCATTGCCATGCAGAACAATTTTACACAGCCACAGAATATTTGCACACTCATTTCATCATTGTAGTAGTATGGTGTTCATTTAGTTTCTAATATTTATTACCTACTAATTGTCACTATTTTATTTTGCGGAAACCAGCCTACCATTCATTATCCAGACGATTTTTTTTTAAATACATTTGTGAATGGATTTTCTTTAGAGTTCGCCAAACGGATCAATTTGGACCACTGCTTTTATCATTATTGAATTTTTTGTATCTCTTTTAAAACGATCTACAGTTGTAAAATACTAAATGTCTTGTCGCTTATTTAAATAATTTCGTCCATCGATAATGTAGTTTAACAATATCGCTCTTCCAATACCGACTATTATTCGGTCACACTGATTTCTATTGTCTAATGATAAATTTCGATCATATCTTTAAAAAATTCCCAGTTCTGTTCGATCAATTTTTAAAGTTCCCATCATTAGACCTTGGCATATACCACAAAAAAACAAAGTGCAGAAAAAACTTATCAATTTGTAAATATACCTCTGCCTGCCCATCTCTAACCCAGTACACAGATTATAATAAATTTTTCTTGATCTACAAAAACTCTGTGTCTCACTGCACTGTTAAACAAATTCGTGTGATCAACGATGTCAAGCTCGTTGGCCCTCCTCTTTTTTTTATGTCCATAACAGGTAAACATTCTATGGCACCTGAGATCGTGTGAATTTAAAAAAAAAATGGTTTTAAGATCCACTCATCAAATATTATTTACGTCATGGTGGAAACATACTACACGCCAATAACAAGTAATGACTTAGTGTACATTCTTGCTGTTTATACTAGCTTTGTAGTATGTTTCCACTATTATTATTTTTCACTTTAAAAATTTATCCTCTCTCTAAATTACTTTCTTTTTTTTTTTTTTTTTTTGGATACTTTCACTGTAATATCGCATCCCCATTTCCATAATTATGTTGCTTTAAAAGTGTAGACAACATTTCTATACAAAATTTGTGTCATTTTGCTTTAAAATTTAATTTCCAAAACATATTTATTTGGATTTTTGAATATATTTTCAATGTTTCCAAAACCATTTTTATAGAACGAAGATGTTGATATATTCGATAGTCCAACATCAAATAATAATGGAACACTACCACCATTAGAAATAAATGCTGACAATGTAACTTCCACTACTATGCCAGTACCTTGTACCTTGGAAGCAACTCTACCGCCTGGTTGGTCAATGCAAGTGGCACCAAATGGTCGTGTATTCTTTATCGATCATAATGAACGTAAAACATCATGGGTTGATCCGCGTACAGGACGTGCTAGTCCAATGCCAAATCAATCAAGACGGCCTGAAGATGATTTAGGTCCATTACCAGAAGGTTGGGAAGAACGAGTTCATTCCGATCGACGAATATTTTATATTGATCATAGTAAGAATTTTATTTGTCTATGAATTGTATGGTTAATTTATGTCTTTATGGTTTGTGTGTGTGTGTGTGTGTGTGTGTCTGTTTTTAAATAGATACAAGAACGACACAATGGGAAGATCCAAGATTATCGAATCCAAACATTGCCGGCCAAGCTGTACCTTATTCTAGAGATTATAAACAAAAGTATGAGTATTTCAAGAGTCAACTTAGAAAGCCGGTAATTATTTTTTGCATTGACCTGACCGGTAGAGTGTCCAATCAATAAGAATTTATTTTTATCTTTTTTTTTATGATTATAGACAAATGTGCCTAATAAATTTGAAATTAAAGTACGACGAACATCAATTTTGGAAGATTCATATAGAATTATCAATTCAGTTACCAAAACGGATTTACTAAAGACAAAATTATGGATAGAATTTGAAGGTGAAGCAGGTTTAGGTAAATTAATGAGATTATAATACGATTTGTGCTGCTATAATAAAAATTCGGTTTTTTTTTCTATATATAGATTATGGTGGATTAGCTAGAGAATGGTTTTTCCTATTATCCAAGGAAATGTTTAATCCTTACTATGGTCTATTTGAATATTCCGCCATGGACAATTATACGTTGCAAATAAATCCGTTTAGTGGTCTATGCAACGAGGAACATTTAAATTATTTTAAGTAAGAATTTCGTTAAGTTAAATAATGTTTTGGTTCATTTTTGCATTTTTTTTTTTTAGATTTATTGGCAAAGTTGCTGGTATGGCAGTTTATCACGGCAAATTATTAGATGGTATGTTTTTCCATTGACTTTGATCATTTTTGTTTTATTAACCACTTAACTGTCCGATTGGTGAGATAAATTAAAGTTAGAGTATGCTTGGGTGCACAGGACGACGAACTGTCAAACTATCAATAAGTTAAAAGAAGATTTGTCCTAACAAGGAGGGGACTCGTCAGTATACGAAAAAATTCTGTGCCTGAGTTACACTCGGGTAATACAGTGAAGTGCTTAAATGCCAATTCTTCCAACTTGTTACTTTCTATTTTAATTCTGGGTGCTATCACTAACAAATCTACTGTATACTATTATAAGGGCTGATCAAGGTCATTTTGATCTGTTTGGTCACTGACTTCAGTTCTATTCCAACGCTGCTTAAACCATACCCTCAATATACATATCTCGGACTATTATTAATCGAAACGTCTGTTTTAAAGAAAGGATGTAAATAGAAATCGACCTATACAGTAGCATCGAACGATGCATGGAACGTTCCATACAAAACATTTAACTTGCCTACCGATCCAATGTTAATGTGTTTCCTTAGCTTCCTGGAGCTATGTAAATTCTATTGATAAATCTTTTCGAACTTTCTCCTTTGGCAATTAATTTTATTCTGATTTCAAATATTACCGATCCATTACATTCATTCAAGTTCATACAATTGTTCGTTTTTCGTGGACGGGATCATCATTTGGAACTATTTTCTAACCCTAGTTAATCTAAAAACTTTAAAGATTTTCACCAATCATATTTTGCTCAACATTCCCTGTCTTGTTTATTATCATCATCATCAATTTAATTCGTTTATTATTAAATTTTTTTTTTCAGCATTCTTTATACGTCCATTTTACAAAATGATGCTACAAAAAGCTATTGACTTAAGAGATATGGAATCCGTAGATATGGAATATTATAATTCATTGTTGTGGATTAAAGAAAATGATCCCAGCGAATTGATGTTGACATTTTGCGTCGATGAAGAAACATTCGGTCATACAAGTCAACGGCAGCTCAAACCAAATGGATCTGATATTGAGGTGACAAATGAGAACAAAGACGAATATATACGGTAAATTCTAGCACTATTTGTTTGTTTTTAAACACTAATTTAATTTTTCATTATAATTTTAGATTGGTTATTGAATGGCGATTTGTGGCCCGTGTCAAAGAACAGATGACCGCATTCCTTGAGGGTTTTGGTTCCATATGTCCATTGGCTCTTTTGAAAATATTTGACGAAAACGAATTGGAATTGTTGATGTGTGGTATACAAAATATTGACGTAAAAGACTGGAAGAAAAATACCCTCTACAAGGGCGACTACTATGCTAATCAAATTGTTGTCCAATGGTTTTGGCGGGTATGCATACAGTAGACCCCCCCCCCTTTTTGAAATGAAGTTGTAATTTTTTTAATTTCTTTTTTAAAGGCTGTTCTATCATTTTCAAATGAAATGCGATCACGTTTATTACAATTTGTAACTGGTACATCGAGAGTTCCTATGAATGGTTTCAAAGAATTGTACGGTTCAAATGGGCCGCAAATGTTTACAATTGAAAAATGGGGAACGCAAGACAATTATCCCAGAGCACATACATGGTAGGCAGTTTTTTTTTTCTTTCTTACTTATTGCTAACCAATAAACGAATTTCATTTTTAGTTTCAATCGTTTAGATTTACCTCCATATGATAGCTATATGCAACTTAAGGATAAATTAGTTAAAGCTATAGAAGGAAGTCAAGGATTCGCTGGTGTCGACTAAACTTAGTGAGTAACATTTTAATATTGTTATAGAATTGCCAACAATTCTTTTTTATTTTTTTATATATAAATCTAGATATTTGACTACATGACTGGTAATTGCTACTTAATTGAAATAACAATAAATTTCAATATTTAGAGATTAATTAAAAATATTTCGCAATATTTTAAACCAAATTTTACATTTATTAATTAATTATTTTTATTATTATTTTTTTTGCGTTTTTTTTTTTTTATCTATAATGAAGAACATTCCCAATTAATTAATTTTCTTCTCTTGAATAATGTAATTTGTTCAAAAAGTTTTGATGTCGTACCTCTACTATACCTACTATTAATTGATTAAGTGTTGAACTATAACAACTTCTTCTATTATCACATTGTCCCTCTCATTAAATGGAAACAACTTTGTATATATAACAACAACAACAACAACAACATATTTCTTTTATGATATAAACTTTAAGATTTAACAAACAAATTACAATTTGGTTTGGTTAATCTTTGTATTGTGACTTTCAATAAGCAAACAAAGATGAAATTATTGGGACTTAGGTCCGTAAAACGTCTTTGGACGACTATGTCGATTGTAGTGGTAGATCTTTGTATTGTGACTTTCAATAAGCAAACAAAGATGAAATTATTGGGACTTAGGTCCGTAAAACGTCTTTGGACGACTATGTCGATTGTAGTGGTAGATCTTTGTATTGTGACTTTCAATAAGCAAACAAAGATGAAATTATTGGGACTTAGGTCCGTAAAACGTCTTTGGACGACTATGTCGATTGTAGTGGTAGATATTTGTATTGTGACTTTCAATAAGCAAACAAAGATGAAATTTTTGGGACTTAGGTCCGTAAAACGTCTTTGGACGACTATGTCGATTGTAGTGGTAGATCTTTGTATTGTGACTTTCAATAAGCAAACAAAGATGAAATTATTGGGACTTAGGTCCGTAAAACGTCTTTGGACGACTATGTCGATTGTAGTGGTAGATCTATTTATACATTTTCAATGAGGCCTAACTATAAAAATAACGATGGAACCATTGTCAGTGCGCAAACGCAAATCCATTTTAAATAGATTTATTTCATGAGTAGCAGAACTTATGGTGCCAAATTTGAAAATATACGTCGCTTTGCTTGCATTGTTTTCAAAAAATCGTTAAATAAACAAACTTCTAATAAATCAATATCGTCGGGCCTAGAAAGTAAACCACATATCAACCAGTTTTTTATCAAAATCTACATTTTAATCGATATCGATGTAGCACTCGTTTTCACATCGATATCGATTAAAATGTAGATTTTGAGAAAAAGTGTGTTTGCTTTATACGGCGACTTCTTTTACGATTTTATACCGAACTCCAAATCCGAACTATTTCCCCCCTCAATTCTCTGTTGTCCACGCTGGTTCGTGGGCTATCTTTGTCATCTATTTTAGAGAGCATAGCAAGTGGGAGGGGGGGCTGTCTGTAAATCCTATTTTAAATAGACCATTTTTAAAGTTGGACATGTATGGAAAAAAATGGTTTTATGACTAATGATGTCCGTAGTTAAATATATTAAACGAATTTTAATCATTGTTTAGAAAGTACAAGTATTATTTTGCTTTGTGTTGGGGAGAAAATGAGTATGCAGTAATTACCATCTCTTTTGCATTCAGACGCAAAGATAATCCAACCAAAAAATAAACAAAAACTAACAGATTATTTCCTAGCATATTATTATTATTGTTATAAATAGCATTTAAATAATAAATTTCTTTTAGGCTTGCAATTTTACTACTTTATGTACATAATTTATGTTTATTAACAAAACAATTTTATTTTTTGTAAACATACAATTTGTAATAGTGCCTTGTAATTTGGTGATGATGAATTCTTTTCACCTCCTACTACAACACTTCGTGTGTAAACGACTCAGTATTTCCCGATATCGGTATTATATGGAGTAAACTGGATAAGTGAGTATTTGTGTGAACTGAAAATTCACCATCAACCAAAACTCAAAAACGATTATTTTCTGATCAAACTTGAATATGGCATCTAATTTTGTATTATGTAATAAAAACGCTCTAAATGTGTATATATAAATATAAAAATTTGTTGTTGTCATTGCTTTAATTTGTCTGATTACTGTTTATTTATAAAAAATTTAATTGTAACTATTATATAATTATCAATATAAAATATTAAGTATATTTTTGAAATTGTAACTTAAACATAAAAAAAAATAAAGAATAAAAAGAAAATCAAAAAAATTTAGTTTTCTTTGGATAATATATGCGTGTATGGAACAACGTAGAACGAATCCTCTCCATAAACCCTTACTCGCTGCTTTCCTATGCTTAATGCGGCCAGCGATCTTTAGATTTTAATTGAAATCCGGATGAATTCCATAATAAAAGACTTCAATCAAGTTTTGTTAAAAAGTTACTTAAAAATAAGTAATATAGAGAAATGGAAGCTTGCCGTTTTACTGTAGCGAAATATAAATAAAAATTTAATATGTAGATGAGGGAGTATAGACATTTTCGCTCTTGGTATATTTAATCGATAGGTCTCTAAAAAAAAAATTTGGCAAACTTAATCTCTAAAAAACGTAAATAAATGACTATTAAATTAATAGCTAGATTATTCCCTAAATTAAATTTATTTTTGTGCACTACGATGTATACTAGAATCCGCCTAAAATATACAGTGCGTTGAGATGCGTTATGCTTGACGTTTTATTATCGGATTGGAAATATTTATATTTGAAATATTTTCATTATTTATAAAATTGAAAAAAAAATGGATGAAAACAACTGCATTATATACGGCCTTGAATCTCAGGTAATAAATAAAATTGACAAACAGATAATTATGTTTAAAAATCTATAATCTACCTCAAAACAGGCTCGAGCACTAGCTCCCCAACTAGCTGAAAGTAATGATGTTCGATTTTACATAGCCACCCAATCATTAAAACCAAATAATCAATTACATTTAGTGGAACTGAATGAGGACACATCAACTTTAACAGCAAAAGTATGTATTAGCACTTTCTCCAGATACTCGTATCTAGATCTAAAACTTTCTGTACGATATGTAGATATTCGGTCATCCACTAGGAGAAGTTTGGAAATTAAACAGCAGTCCACATGATACCAAGGTATTAGTTTCCTGCTTTAGTTCACAGCGCGGTTCTCAAATATCCATGCAAACGGCTTTAATACAATTGCCCGACTCATTAGAAAATATTGAAAACAAAGAATATCTCTCATTTCATAATGTTGAAATATTAGACACCGAAGTATGCTTTTATTTATCTTTGCTTAGAAAATAAGAAATGATTCGCTTGTATTTTGCTTCCTCATCCAACAGTCACATGGCAATGAAATAAAAACCACCGAATTTCATCCATCAGATCAAAACTATCTGGCCACAGTAATAAATGGAAAAATTTTACTGCACGAACGAGCCGAAACAAAAACTCGTACCATAGCCGAGATGAGTGTGAAAAATACAAAATTCACAACTGGCAAATGGTCACAACACCATCAGGGCAATCAATTTATTGCACTCCATGATTGTAGTATTCGTTCGTATGATATACGGGACCCAAATCATTGTGCATGGCAAATTGAAGATGCCCATGGACAGTTAATTCGTGATTTGGATTGTAATCCAAATAAACAATGTCATTTTGTGACAGGTGGCGATGATGGTTCATTGAAAATATGGGACAGTAGAAATATTAAGGATGCACTGTTTACACGAAATGATCATTCGCATTGGTAAGAAGAATCGCAACAATTTATTTTAAAAAGTTTTTAAGAATGAAAAAACTGTCTTTATTAAGGATTTGGAATGTTCGCTTCAATACATTTCATGATCAGCTTATTTTGTCCAGCAGTAGTGATTGTAAGGTTTTGCTAACATGCGCTGGCAGTGTAAGTTCGGAAGCGGCCGCAAATGATGAAAGTGGCGAACAAAAAGAAAAGTACATTTATTCAATTAATTTTCGGTACATTTTCAATCATTTTCTATTCGTAGAATCCCAGATGGACTTTTGCAAACATTTGATGATCATGAAGATTCCGTTTACTGTGTTGAATGGAGCAGTGTTGATCCGTGGATATTTGCATCGCTTAGCTATGATGGACGTGTTATTATATCAAGGGTTCCAAAACAGTACAAATATAAAATATTGCTATAAAAAATTTCAAATTCGAATCTGAATAATTAATTAAGTGGCGTGAACGTGCAAAGTTAGAGCAGTTTTGGGACGATTACAGATTTTCGTTTTTTTAATCTTAGTAGTTTACTCAGTCCAAATAGACAACTATTGAATCGCAATCAGCAATCTGACCAACAGAAAGAGACTATATCTTTAACCCTTTGATTCGTTCTGTACACAATTGTGTATATTATTTTTAATTTTAAATTGCCGTTTATTCTATGGAATTATCATTTTCTATTTTAGTATAGATGTACACAAATGCGTACATTATCCCAGAGGATAGCGGTATTGACGGAAAAGTAAGAAAAAATTGTTAACAAACAAAATTAATAACGACTCAAAGGGTTAATGATTAATGGATCAATCAAGAATGTTAGTGAAGACATGACAGATCATTTTACGAAGAAGACAAAATATGATTTGGTTTCCGTGCGAAAATATTCGTCTTAGATAAGGCCACTTGAGAATAAATCGTATGATTATGATCCATATAACTAAAATAAGATTACTAAAACAAACTGAACTAGCCAGATGTCATTTACTTAGATCCAACAACAAACTGTTGCTCTTAAGGTAGCCATTTCGGTAGATTTTTGTTTTTTGTTTGAAGAAGACTGACTGAGTCCAAGGTAGGGTCAGTTTTTTTAAGCTAAATCTCGTGAACTTACAACCGAGATTCGGTATATACGGCCACTATTTATTTTTTTTAAACCTGAGCCCTGTAATAACGGCCATCTTTTAATCTCTCGAAGGAATTTTTTTTTATTTTAAATATTCACCGGTTTTCTTATCTGATCTTGATTATGATTGGACATTTTTTTGACAAAACATTTGTGTTTGATCTGCCTAAAACGGATATCACGTCAAAATAGCGAATACAATAAAGGCGATTTTAAAAATAGTAAAATTAAAAAACAAAAAAAAAGTGGCAGGATCAGAAACATGATTTAGACCATTTATCCATTTATTGCGTTAACACATCTGCTACATTTAACAATATGATAAGCACAATGCTAGGTTCACGTTCGCTGCGGACAGTGACCCCTTGCTTGTACGAAACGCCTGGCTCTCAGCCGTTATTTCCAAATTATTTTTTTTTCTATTAGAAATATGTTTCTTGGATTTGGTGTGTCTTGTCTCTGGTCACTCTTCTGGATTCCTGTAATTCACTCTTTTTACCGAATTAATGTTTAAATGTTTTTAAAAAAATGTTAAATAATTGTTTCACAATTTGTAACATTTCTATCACAGTATAATTATTCTGAACTATGATGGTCGCTTCGATGGTCGGACCAAAAACCAGTCGTTGGCGGATTTAACGTTACCCCTCCGGACAAATTCTATATTGTTTTTTGTTGTTGACGGAATTAGAGATATTTTAGAAAGATGGGAATTTAATTGAAATAAGTTATTAAATTATTAAACAACAAGAGCGGACAATTAAAAAAAAGAATAAACAAATTGTACTAAATCGAAAACAAACAAAAAATACAGAATAAACTACTAGAAGTTAAATAAAAAATAAACTAAAAAAAAATGTGATGGCCGAGGAGGTGGTTACATTCTAAAATATTTAAACCAAAAAAATTTGTGTAAAGCAAAAAAGACGAGAGTTGAAAGTCTACAATGTACAAAAGCGATAAGATGATTAGAAAAGTAGTAACAATAAATTATTTATGGGACTGTTTTTAATAAAACTATTTCAAATTCAGCTCATCTTTTTGGTTTTCGATTGTTTTGTTTTCGCTCTTTTTTACATTCGCCATTTTTATTTTTGCTTTTGAGTATTTGCTCTTTTTTGTGGACGCTGTTATTGTTTGGCGCTTTTTAACATTAGCCGCCTTCAACCCAAGGGCTTACTCTTGAAAACGTTAGTCGTTTAAGGGTTTAGGTGAATTGCGTTTCTTTAAGCACTTTCACTACAAAAATAATTCACCCAATGTCAAAGCAGCCATTTAGAGGCGTATTCGACCGCAGTTTAGCCGGCGTATTCACGTCGTTGAGGATGCTTTTGCAGAGTAGAAAAAAAAACCATAAACGACACAAATACGCGTCGTATCGTTTTAGAGGAGTAAGCCCTCAGATTCGAATTGTGCGATTTCATAGGCGAATTTCATACTAGGCATCTATGCATTAGGTATTTTTACCCAACTACAGCTAGAAATATACACACTTGACAATTAAATTACATATAAATCTACTTAAGAATACGTCAAAAAAAGGATTTTTGTTACGTTTTTTTTTTTTTATTTTACAATTAAAACAATAATGAACACAAAACATTCGAATTGAAAAAATATATTTAAAAAAAAAAGAGAAGCTACAAAGCTTGTATATCGAACCGTATTATTTGAATTTAGAAATATAGAGAGTCCAAGTGATTCAAATTATGATCGATCTACGGTCTTTCTCTCTTTCTCTGTCTAGTGGAAATTTAATTTCTCGAAATGTCAATTTTCTGTTTGTTTGATTTAAAATTTAAATTTACGGATTATGCAATTTTCATATTAAGCTTAAAGATTTTTAATTTTTACTTTCTTAATTAAAGTTACCATCGACAACACGGAAAATCCCCCCCACATAAATCGGATTTAAAAGATTAATTACAAATATAAAAAAAAAGAAAAAACAATAATTATCTTTTAGCAAGAAACATTCGCTCCCCATTTTTCATTCAAAACAACATTTTTACTAAATAAAAAAAAAAAAAAAAATAATTTATAAATTGAATTAATAATTAATTAATTAGATTTAAATATGCCTTCAAACATCTTTGTGCTTTTCGTAAAAATCTTCCAAATATTTTTTATAATCCACTTGATTCGGCCACATTATCGATGCCTGTGCATTTAGTGGACTATCATTATTTGGTTCGGCCAACAGCGATTGTATTGACAGTAAAATTGTTCGAACATCATATAGTGCTGACCATTTATCTTTAAGTATATCCAAACAAATTGCACCCGATAGATCAACATTTGGGTGAAAGCATGGTGTTAGAAATTTTACGATTGGCGCCGCATATGGATATGAATTTGGAAATTCCAATTGTAATCTATATTTGTGACCTGTATAGACGGTATCTTCTGGTCCACTAATGGTTCCAATCCATTTGAAAATGTTTTCACCATCGGGAAATGCGGATATTCCTTTTTCCGATGACATCATAAGGATCATGAGTTCTTTTTGAAGTCTGTAATAGAAAAATAAATACAAATTTAACGTTAATTCATTAGTTAACGTATAATTTCCGATTTCTTTAATTCATAATAGAAATGCTTAATTTACAACATTCTATTAGTTTCTAAACGTGATTCACTAATTGCCCTCAAGCACTATTCCGAAGCCTAAATAATTTTTTTGACACTGGGTGTGTTCTGTAAATTTTAATAAAAATTGACCATATTTTGATCGAAAACTTTAAAACGGCATGCCAAAAAAAACATCTTTAAAATATCAAAAATCCAATTACAATAAACGCCAATCGTTAAGCAAGTGCCCCCCATTCAATATTGTATGTCAAATAGGTTAGGTAAACAACGGAACCAGGAAAAAAAAACAAAAAAAAAATTTTCTCTTTACCTTTTGCTCACTGCATGATTATCCTTGATCATTACGGTATCCTCACTTTGTTTTGTTAAATTTGATGATTGCGGATAATCGGGATTTATGTTTTGGGCCATTTCGATTTCGTACAAAGCTTTTTTTTCACTTCAAAACTTTTTCCTATCACCAATAATATATCCGCGACCAACAAATCCAATAAAAAAAAAAAATTTGTGTAAACGCCAAACGTAAACCAACCAGAATGAAGTTAGTGGCGTGTACCCGTGTTGATTATTCGTTTTGTCCGTTATAAATTTAATTTGGTGGCACTGCATGCGTTGCAATGCGGTTGGTGTGGGTTTACAATTTAATGTAAAACGTTTTACCGTTATATGACGATTTTTATTTTAAATGTGGAAGGATTTGTTGTCCACAATAGTTGATGTATAAGTTCGATACTTTTGGATACCCAGATCTGATTCAACGCCGATCTTTTTATTTGATATTTTTGTATTAAAAACTTTTTTAAAAAAACGTACCCTTTTTTAATTTAAATTAAAAGCAGTATGACAAATGTAATTTTTCGAGTCGAATGTTCAAATTTTTTTTCCCACCTAAAACAGAGATGACCATAGGGCACAAAAAAAGAGGTTTTGCCTCTCTTTGTAGTTTTTGCTGAATGAATTTAACTGAATGAAAGACAAGAGGAAGAGTGTACCTTTATTTTGCACCGAATTTTATGGTTCTAGAGTAAATCCTCGATTTTAAAAAAATGTTCAAACTTGCACAACGAATTTTTCGTGATGAATAATAACTTTTTGCCTCATGATAACTGAACACTGAATTTCGGTTGAGAAGTTTGGTTGTTTGAAAAATTCAAAAATAAATAAATAATTTAAGATTTTCGGATTGTCTTTCATTTATGTCGACTTAACTTTAGTGTTCATTAGGACTACTTATCCCGACCTGAGAGTTAAAATAAATACATAGAAAGACCCAGGTATTAACTTAAATGTAAACAATTTTATTTGATCTTAAACTATGATACCTACTTAATCGCAAATTGTTTAAAAAGCAAAATGTATTAAACATTAATTAAAAATACTACGACTCATAGAGATCCTTGGTGATAGACAAAGCCGACAAAATTTCTGATCGCTCAGGTTCTGTAATGAAAAAACAAATAAACAGGCAATTTATCCTGTATCTGAAGTAGCATCTGACGAATCATTAGAATTATCTGTCGATGTACTTTTATTCGATCCAAGTGATCTACGTTTTCCTATTTCACCACTGGACTGTCCATTATCTGGGCTATGTTTCATTTGAACATAGTCAACACTACTTTCACTCTCCAAAGTTTTTAAACTTTTTCTTTCGGCTGTTTTTTTCTTTTTATCTTCCGATTTTAAACTATCGACCGCAGTAGCCTGTACTGCATTTTTAACCGCGACATCTTCATCATCTTCAGCTTCTTCGGCAAAACTACTGCGCTGTGGCTGTACTTCGGAAAATGCTTCCGGATATTGTGTACTGATTTTATTTCGAATAACTCGGATTTTCTTGAATATATAATCTAAATCTTTTTTCATTTCATGCAGTAGTTTGGTATGTTTTTTAAAATCTTCTCCGGCAATTTTGAGACGACCAGCACTCAAAGCATTACAATTCAATAACATTTCATTTGTTTTCTCAAATCGTTGCAACCTAAATCGATAAAACAAAATCTGAATCCTGAATATCAAAACAATTATATTAATTACATTTGTTTTTGAGCTCTTATCATCATTTCTACATCGCCTTGATTCACAATACCAGCCAATCCTTGGATGAACACTTCGGGGGCTGTGTAATTTTGAAAACACTCAAAATTACTGAATTCACTTTCGGGTGTTCCATGTGTGCCCAATCGTCGGGAATTCATTGATGTATTCATTTCCGAAGACATTTTTTGTTTGTTTATTAATGAAATTCGTTTAATGAATGCAATTAAAATCAATATTTGGTTACCCGATATAAAAGAATTCGGATTTCATAACGAATATATAAATTCAATACCAACAACGAATAGTAATCGATAATGGATACGGATAACAATTTTAGAGATAGCGATATTATGTATAAAAAAATTAAGAAAACAACGTAGAGACTTATTTATTTTACTTTTCACAACAATGTTGTTTAAAATAAAACGCTTTTCTCCCTCTTACATACTTATTATATATATTTCCATTTAAATGCCTTTATCTAATTGTTGCGAGTTATACAGACGTCGATGTCTAATTCATAACTAGAAAGCTATGAAAGAGTTTTTATGAGGGAAAAAGTTTCCATTCATCAAAAAATAAATCGTACGTGCAAGTAGTACAAAATCGGTAAAAATAAAATTTTGACTCAAATAATTATATTTAGTTGAAGTTATAATGTCACCAGAATTGTATTATCAATATCGAGAAAAAAAACAACGTTAATGCAGTTCACAAACGTACTAGTGATGTGCAAGTTTGAAACGATAGGTTTTAGGGTATCTGATACTTTTCATTCAACTACCCGATAATACTTTTAATTCGATACTTTTTAAAATGAACGTATTTAATTTTTAAATACATATATAGTACTAAGTAGTCCATTAATTAGTATGTCCAATTTTATAAATATTTTTATTGAAATTTTCACAATATTTTTATTTCCATATCAGAATAATGAATTAAGTTTAATAGAAATAGTATTTTTTTTAAATTTCTTGATTGTATATTCTTGACATTCACCTTAAGAAGATTACAATAATTGGCTTATATTGCACATCATATTCGTTGCTAGTAGTGAGTACTTAGATCCATAAAGAGTACCTGATACTTTTAAACTGGTACCCAAAAAAGGGAACATCACTAGCACGTGCTTCTCAATGACAGATTAAAATGGCTGCGATGATGGCTAAACAGAAATTCTAAAAAACTGAGTGTGCAAAAGTATCAAATAAAATATAATTTATAAAATCTACTAAATCATTTACTAAATCAAACAAGAAGTTTATGTACATTTGAAAAGAATACAATATAATAACTAATTACACCGAAAAACAAAATTCTTACAATGGATCAAGATTTTTTATTACCCAAAGAAGCACCCGTTCCCATAATGCACGGACTTAAAAGAACGAAGAAAACATTTTCACTGTATTTACGTTTTCAAAAAAAACTAAACTTAAATCGTGAAATAGCCGCGGAAGATGTTAAAAAATTAAATGAGAAAATTATCAATGTTCGATTTCCTCGGCAAAAAAGTGCCAACTACTGTTTGGTGGATTTCCTCACGGAGGCCGATTGTGTTGGATCCAAAAAAAAACTGGCAAAACTTAAAATAGGTAGTACACCTCTAATAGTAAGAAATGCGACAACCACCAATACTGAAAAGGTTAAAAAGAAGGGCAAAATAACTATCCTAAAACGAGATTCAAAACGCAGCATCCAGAAGTTAATAGCAAATATTAAAAAATCTATTCAACGAGATTATGCTCGCTCGCAAACAAATTGTGTTGTTATCAAAGATATTCCCAATACAATTTCCGAAAGTAATGTTAGAAATTTGTTTCCCGATGCTATGGAATTTCGATTTGTTTTGGGAAAACAGGCTCAACAAACATCAACCGCATATATTACATTGCCAACTCCAAAGAATGCATTGAATGCGACCAAGGAGTCATTCGTTGTGGATGGTGTTGTATTAAAAGTGAGATTTCAAAAGGATACAATTAAACAGGAAATTGCTAAGAAACGACCAAGATATTATCTACCAATTAATGAAGATATAAAAGTTGAAAAAAATAGTGACGATGAAGAAATAAAAATTTATAATTAAATTGATGATTGTTTTCTATTAGGAACGACATACCAAACGTTAATAAATCATTAAGGTAAGTATTAAATTTCCTTGATCTACTTACACATGTTCCAATATCTAAAACGAAATGAAATGAAAATAAATTGTTGATGGTGGAATTTAAAAATGTTTAAAAATGGCGCATGAAATTATTTAAAAAAAAATAAAAAATTATTCCTTGGCGATATTTGATTTCATCAATCAGAACTCAGACAAATCAAAATCATCCGAACAATAAATGCTCTTTTCAAACAATATCGATTTGTCGACATTCAATGTGCTTCATCCCTAGCCCATATTTTAAGGTTATTGAAACGATCGAAAATGATTGACAAAACTATTGCGTTATTTATTGTGTCAATTAAATTCATATTTTTACAATCTCTAATTTTGTTAATTTTTTTTTAAATATTAGTGGAAGTCAATAATAAACAAAAGAGGAATCCTTTTTTTGCCCGATTATAAAGAATCATGTCTTTTTGTTTAGTTTTGTTTATTTAAATAACAAAAAAATCATTTTTGTTTTGCCACTGTGTGAGTTAGGTACAAAGTTTTTCTAAACAATTATAATTAAGTATAGGTAAATGCTGCAAAAATGACAACCTAATTAAGAGATTTGAAATTTTCTATTAACCGGTAAGTTAAATTTCATGTTTAATTATATTTATTATTCATTTTACGTTTAGTAATTATTTAAATTTAATAAAAAATCAAAATTAATTTAAAATGTAAACAAAAAGCATAACCGTACTAAGGGTTTTTTTATTAATTATTAATAATATGTCGTTCCAAGAGTATTCAAATAAATGGGATCAACATAATTTCGTTGGTTTAAACGTTTAAAGTTTAAAAGCAGAATTCACTAAGTCAAAAAACAACTTAAAGATTTCGTTTTGTATTATACTTAGCACGATTGTTTTATTGCTCCTAACAGCCTTTAAAATATCTGGTTGCGACCTATGAGCTATTGGCAATATAAAATTGGCATTAAAATGAAATAATTTAGTATAAAAACCGAAAAATTCCAAAATGTACTTAGTAAATTCTGGCTGTTGTAAACCGACGATTTATAAAAAACTTATTATACCGTTCCTTGTAATTGCCAGTTTCAATTGGGTGGGCGTGGGAGTGCACTCAACATATAGATACCTACATAACAACCAACCATCCAACATTAAATTTTGTCATTATGAAATTGCACTGTTTGGTCCTTGTCTATTTTTAATGCAACTAGGATGCATCGAGGAAATTGTCACAATAAAATTGCACAATTTTTGTATGCACTTTTTTGTAAAAGTTTAAAAGCGTTGAGTTAGCGACTTTGAAATGTTCACGGTAGGGTTTTACTGGGGTGGCTGGTGTTGAAAATGGACACGATTGCCCAACCCCTTCGAACCCTTACCATATAATTTTGTTCCAAACCTTTTTTTTCCGAAAATGTTGTTAGAAAATCGTTGAAAATTTATAAGATAAAAAAGATTGGAAATTAAATTTTGCCATATTTTTATTATTAAATGACAGGAGAAATGTTTTTACTTCAAATTTAATTTTTAGAAATATTTACTTTCTGTCGTAGGAGAGATCAGGGTGCGGTGTTGCTACAATTTTTTTTAATGAATACGGGGAAATACTCTTATGTGACTGCAGGTTTTCATTTGTTCATTGACATATCAATAATTATATAGTTTATCTATTCTATTGCTTCAAATTTATTTGAAGAAATCTTGCTCGTCGTATCGCTTGTATAGTGCCTAGGCTCCAATAATTTCTTATAATATGGAATAAATTTTTCAAGATCGGCAATTTTAAAGTTTGGACATGGGGGAGAACGGAGAAATATTATTAAAATGAATGATGATAAAAGGTTTGAGAAAATACCGATAAATTCTAGGGAATTAAATTTAAAGATCTCGCTAAGAAAAGTAAGAAAATTCAATATTTCAAGTTGTTTCTACAAAAATTTCTAGTCTATTAGACTATTATTTTGAATTTTCTACAAATAAAATTGCAGGCAAATTACCTACATCTATACCACTCTGAATGAATAATGCAAAAAATTAAAATGAAAATAGCCGATCGGAAATTTATTAAGGATTTCATACATCTCTATCGAAATTTACCATGTCTCTGGGACACAAAATCACGAGATTACTGTAATCGGGACAAAAAAGCCAAAGCCTATCAAGTACTGATCAAAAAATACCAGGAAATTAATCCGAATGCAGATCGCCAAGTAGTAATATCACGAATAAATATCTTACGAACAAACTACCGGAAAGAAATAAAGAAAATGAATGGATGGGGAAAACGCAGTGGAGGAGCGTATGAGCCAACGTTGTGGTATTTTAATGAAATGAGTTTTTTGAATGAAGACTCTGAGGTAGCTGAATTAAAGTTAGATTTTGCCGATTTGAAAAATAATGCAGAGAGTAATTCGGCGGTATGTTTTGTTGTTGAAATTTTTAATAGGGAATTTTATTTTATTTTTATTCCATAGACTGAAACAACTGAAAATGATGACTGTGTTCAATCAACATTTCCAGGAAGTTCTCGATATATTGAAAAAATTGATGAACCCACCAGTGTCCGGCAGTTAGATAGAAAGGATGATGAATTTGATATTTTAGCAAAATCTTGGGCTATTGAATTGGAAAAAATGACGGAACAACAACAGTTGTTTGCCAGAAAAGCAATAAACGATGTAATATTTGAAGGAAGACTGGGAAATTTAACAAGAAATTCTGTGAAAATTATTGTGAGCGAAGATACAAATCCCACATAATTTATTATGTTATTTGAATGTAAAGTTTTCTTTATTTTAAGCTATCCCATATCACAAACTCTTCGATCTGACCAAGTCATTTGGTTTTATGTCACACATCCTGTTAAATAGGCCAACAATTATAACAATTGAGCCAAGGTAATGGAATAGTTAGACCATCATACCTTATTGGCACACATACTTCATAAATGATCTTTTTTCCGCTATAAAGATGGAACTTCATAGGTAATTCTCATAGATTTCTGTTCCTCACTTCATGTTTGTGGAAGATATAAATACTTTTGATTGACCCCCTTATTATTTTAACCGGGTGTCTCGTTAAATCCCAGCGAATTACCTCTATTTACAAATAACCAACAATCTCTCTAACATGATTCATAAATTTATTCAATATTTCACTAATATGTCGTGAACATTTTTCCGTTTTAAATCGGGCACTAAACAATTCTCATCTGCATAACCTACCGGCAATAGAAATAGCAATTTTTCATTGGCTGGCCGATTTAATAATCGACACAATGCAGTCCCACAATGCAGTGGTGTTGTGACTAATGAACAAAGACCGGCCGATTGAATGGCCGATAACAAGATTCCTACAGCTATTGACACAGATATCTCATTGTGGCAGTGTTGTTGTTTTGTGTCATTGGGAAGGATTCCTGATAAAGTTAATATTCATTAAAATATCCACAAAGATAAATACCTACTTGTTAAGATAAGGGTGTACCATAAATTTGCTTAAATATCAATATAAGATATGGTGCATCGGTTAAATACTCTTTGGTGGTGTTTGTTTTTAATGGTTTCAAATCGGTTGTCCATTGTCTATAGTTTATGTATTCCTCTGTTTCGATAATATCTCTAATTTGAAGTTTTATGTGAACATTTTCAATGACACAAAATGTCCATGGTTCTGTATGTAATTCACTAGGAGCGGTACCAGCGGCTTGGATGCATTTTTCAATTGTAGCCAAATTTACCGATTTTTTACTGTATTTTCGGACACTACGTCGATTATTGGCCATTTCGAAAAATTTCCAACCACTACCGTCAAGCATAATTGTAGGACCACTATATGGGACATAATCTTTTTCATCCAAAAATGACACTAGTTCTTCTTCAAGTGGACATCCAACCAATTTTGGTGATTCATCTAAAGGAAATATTTGATCAGTTGTGAATGAGATTTGAACTCATTTCTAATAGTTAATAAACCTTCCACACAAGTATTCTTCTTTGATGAATTGTCGGATTTATTAGAAACTCTTACCAGAAATCTAGAATTTCTTTTTAATTTTTTTTTTAAAGCACTAAGAATCACCAGATAAATGATAATTGGAAAAAAGAATTTCCAATACTCGGCAATTAAATAAGAAATCACTGACATTATTAACCATTCTATTCCGCAATGCAATCCGATTTGCTTATTTATAAATCTTATATTCTATTGTGTTTATTACAAAAGAGGTGTGATTGAACTCGGAACTTGTTATCATTAACAAATATATTTGATTAGAGATCAGTGATTATGTCTCATTAAAGCTACTGGAATTTTTTTCTTCTGCAAAATATGTTTGATTCACAAGATTTATTGAGTTCCTTTATTTAGGAATATAAATAGAAAATGTTTTAAAATAATTATCTTTGCCTTGGAGATGTTTATTGGGAACAAGCTTGACTAAAGAAAATTATATAGCAGTTGAAGAATTTGATATCACCAATCTCACAGAAATAGCTAATGTATACGAGCACAATTAGATTCTGATAGAAGATAGATGATCACCTCAAGAATGCTACCTTTCCGCCAATTTTATTCAAATTTGCCACTCTTACATTAATGTTGACATATTGTCGTAATCTCAAAATCATTAGCATTAAACGTACTCATTATGTCACGTGATTTTTTGGGCCAGAGGTCGCCCGCAAGAAAATGGTTTTCCTTCTAGTTGATTCGTCCACTTTTCGCAGTGTAAAAATATTTCCACGAATTTTTTTCGTCTGTGCTCAGTGAATTTTATACTAGCAAAAAAACTTGAAATCAATTAAAATAAAGTGAAAATAATCAATTCAGTGAAATAAACAATAGGAAAACAATAAAATCTACATATTTTTGGTAAACTGTGGTGTTTTAGCGATACTTAAACCTAACCTAGTTCTGTGTTGTAATGAAGTTGACTAAAGAGGATGGTGTTGACAAATTTGACGCCATTTTAAAAAAAACTTAAAATTAATTGAATAATAATAATGTAAGTGTACATTTATTTTAAAAACTTGATAATTTTCGTATGAATTTACATGATTATCTCTTTAATAAATTAATGGCTGTTTCTAATTAGAAGCAATAAATATGAATATGCTATATTTGCGGCTCCATTTTGAAATATCGAATGAGGCCATACACACGCATTGCTGCAATCCTAGAAAAGGCGCTGTAAAGAGGGTACAAATTCCGGCCAAAGTATTGGCATAGTTTAAACATAAAGCCGTCGTTTGTAATATTCGTTTACTATTCCTTTTTATTTCTTTAATTTTTTACTAAGTTTTCGATATGGCAATAATTTTTTTAGATATTGTTTACCAATAGCCTTTATCTATGCCCATAATCTTTACCAACGTCATTTGTTATGTCGAATATAAATGGCGGGAGAGGGAATGGTAACCATCAGATATCTTCAACCAACAACCTTATTCTGTTAAGAGTATTTCTAATTGTAACAATTCTATTCGGAGGCTGGAAATTGTATTCAATCTCCGGCAAAGTGTTAATTTTCAGCTTTGGAAAAAAATTAATATTGTTAAGAATAGCGTGTTTTTCCCACTCAAAAATTGAAATAACTGCTGTTATGTGAGCGAAAGACTAGTTCTTACTTATTTTATCAAGCTTCCCACAAAGTATGCACTTCCACAAAAAAATCAATACCTATATTAATCAAATTCCATCATAGTTTGTTTAAAAATTCCATTTTTATTCAAAGCATTTTATCGTTTTATATAGGAAATATTTAAAAAGCTGAAAAATGGATTTGCCTTATTCTGGCATTTAGTATTCACATATTTTCCTGTATGTATATGTACGAGTATACCAAGGAAATTATTGTATTTTTTTCACAGGGAAATGATTAATTCTTAAATATTTTATATAAAAAAACGAATACTTGGTAAAAAAAAAACTTTTTTAACAACAAATAAAGTAACATTTTTTAAAAACATACTGCTATTATCTAACAAGATATGTTCTTAAAAAATGTGAAATGTCTGTAAGATTTTTTTCTTTTAAATGCTAGAAGCCTCTAAGGCCGAGGAACCGACAAACAAATTATTCGAATTGGAGAATATTTTCGTTGAGCCGGTTCAAAAAATTTAATTCAAAGAAAAGTACATAAAAGAACCTTGGTTGTAAAGTAAATAGTCATCACTTCAGCAGTTTGCTGTATAGTCGTTGTCAATTTGTTGTTTCGCTATCAAAAAAACATTAACAAATTATGGCAACATTTTTTTTTTCAGAACTATTCAATTTAACAACCAAAATAGTATTTTTTTTTATTCAAGGCATTCCACCATATTCTTGAAACATATTTCTATGAATCGTGATAGTACAAATGTGCTGTCATTTCGATAGCCTTGTTTGCTCCCCGATACCTTGAATTACTTTAGTTAATTTATAACATAATTCTGCTAGGTATATATATATTATATATACATAACATTACATACAGACAAACAAAACTGTAGTCTCATTACGTTTTATATACTTGGAGTACTTGAGTACATAGAGCAGTGTGCTATCAAACTCTCTTATAATCCGAAACCATCTTCGTTAATTTCTCGTTAAATCATATGGTTTTCTGATTTAAAATTTGTATATCTGTTTCTGCTCAGGCATACCTACCTACTTACCTACACCAACGACAGTCGACAATATTTTTTACCACATTCAAACATTAGTTTGAATACGTCTTTACTTTAGAGAACATGTTGAAGAGCAACACTGCATTAAGAAATTTATTTTTTTCTTCTTTGATTGCAAAAACAAGTAACTGTGAATCGAAAAAAAACTGTAACGTCAACAATGTGGTGTCGCAATTAGGCTTTTTTTTTCATTCTATTTGTTACAAAAACTCAATCACCGGACTAGATGTCATTTTAATCTATACGCAGTGGTTTGTTAAGCAATTTTATTATTTTTTTCTATTGAATACTTAAGTGTAAATGAATTTTAAAATATTATATTTTAAAAATAAACATAATTTAATATTTCAGCTTTATATGAATAAAGTCTTCATACAAGTGATATTACTTAAGTATGCAAAAAGAAATGCTTACGTTCACAAAAAGTTGTGTTTAATCAGGAAATTGTATTGATTTTCTTTACAATATTATGTGATAAGTTTATACACAAAAACAAAACAAAAATACTACAATAAGATAAACATAAAATAATGAATCGTATTCGTACGGTGAGAAAAGATAAACATGAACAAGGACACGAAAGTGGATATTTTGAAGACAATATGTTGCCGGAAGAAAAACGTTACACATACCGTCAGAACTATTCCAATGAAAAGGTAGCCGTTGCCAGTTGCAGTTCCAGGAATAGTAGTTCCGAAGATCTTTCAATAAAAATGCGTCGTACTAACATGAGAGGTTTGGTGGAACGTAAGGACAAAAAATATGACAAAAAAATAAAAAACAACTATAATCACTTTAATGCCAGCGGTGTTGGTGGCGCTGGGGGTAGCAGTAGTACCAAGGGACGTTATGTAGAGCCTAGCAAAACGACCAAAGCTAGTAAGTCATCAAAAAATGTACCAAAAACATTTGTCCAAATTGATTCGGATCCATCTGAGGATGAAATCAATTATGAGACAATTTGCCTGAACGATAGTGATGATGAAAACGATAATGATGATACTAATGGTCATCATCGTAATAATGATGATGAAAATGAACATGTAAATGTTGAGAGTGACAGTAATTCGTCGGATGGGGATGATAGTGTTCATGAAAATAAGAAGAACCGAACCATACGTAAGGAGAAAAGTGAATCGGTTACCAGAGCTGAAAGTTACTCACAAAATAATGATCTGGATCTGGAGGAGATATCTAGGATATATTCAAAAGGTAAGATTTTTTTCTTTTTATATACATAAGCAAGTGATAATCTTTGCTGCTAACAAATTCAATTTTATATTTATAACTGTAAGGAGCGTAAATTTACTAAAATAACGCCATTGTAACTTAGATTTAAATAAATAATTTTTGGTAACAAGGTATGATGATTAGATTATTGACCAATTTTCATAACACAAAATTATTTTTTCTATTACCACGTATTGATGATAGAATCGTTCTGTTAAGTAGTAATCACCTTATACCTAACATCTTGAAAGTGATGCGACAACTATGGATTAGAATGGAAGTATTCGCCCCTGTAGAGCTACAATTTCATATACCGAATTTACTGTTACCCAAACAACAATAACTGGCATACTCCTTCTTTGCCTCAGGTTATCGTAGACGTTTGAAGTGATTTTGTATAGAGTGATCACTACTACTAAGTAAACATATTATCAAGACATTTTTTGTCCTCTACTACTTAACGTTATCAAAATCGAATACTTCCCGGACGAAGGTTAAATGTTATTGTTTTGAAATATTTTCTGTGAACTTAACTTATTTTAATATTTCATTACACATATTATTGTCCTCTTAATGTTTTGCAATAACAATTTATTGTATGTAAATTGCGTTTTCAAATCGCAGAAACGATAGAAAAATTCATATTAATGTAAATGCTGTATTTTCACTGTGAATCATTATCAAAATAGCTGCACACAAACAGTTGTTCGGAAAAATTTAAAAATAAATCTACAATACAATTTTCGTCGTGCAACTACTGCATAATCAATATAATCTACACTCCATATATAAATAGAAAAAATATTGTAAATATTGGTGTTGGTTGTTGCACTTTAATCTGGTGGTCTGTAAAATAGTATTGATTATTTATATTTTTTTTTAAATATTAAGTAATAGCAAAATCACAATACCTATCATGTTTTTTAATTAATGGGGTCAACAATTTTTGTTTTGAAATCTATAGGTTTTGATAGGAAATTATTTGTTTTCTAGCGGCAGCTCTTAGTTGTTTATTTTTCTATTAAAAAATAAAAACAAAAAAAAAAATTACTCAAATTTACCTATATTTACCTATACCTATTTACCTATATGATTCTACTCGGGAATTACAACCGAAAGATGTATGAAGCTAGTATAAGAATTAGCAAAAACAGACTTAGAATGCTGACGGGATTCCTGATAGGGCATTGCAGGCTTAAGGGACACCTAAAGAAGCTGGGCCTGTAAGAAAGCGGCACGTGCAGGTTCTGTGAAGAAACAGATGAAACCCCAATACATGTCATCACGGAATGTGGAGCACTTATCCACAAAAGAAGAGATCACATAGGGGAGTACTGCCTAGCCGAGAAAGACCTTCCATTCCTAAATTCCTAAAGGAAACTGAACTTGAAGAGGTACTCTAGTCTAGATAATGGAGGTAGAAGTAAGAATAGATCTAAATAAGTCGAGGCGCATCAATCACCCCCAAGCCAATACTCAATACCTTTATATGAACTCTAACTCTAATTATGGTATATGTATGAAAATATTAATATTATGTACACCCAACTCTTTTTTTACACGGTAGATACGTTCCAACCTAAACCGTGTAAAAAAAAACCGTGTAAAAAAGACATACTGCTCATATTAAAATTGAGGATGTGTTCCACAACTTTAAAAAACCGTGTAAGATCAAAAAAAGA